>CM054060.1:326248456-326383155 GCA_028641055.1 Alopecurus myosuroides
CTCTAATTAGACCCTCTAATTCTACAAGAGATGGAGAGGCTTACGGGCTAGTCGATACGATTTGCATTGAGCCTTGAAGTCTTTTATATAGGTGGATGAGGGGGAGACCTTCATTGGGAGGAAGGAGTCCCTCCCTCAATCCACCAAGTAGGTGGCCTCACCACCCCTCCTCGTGGGAGTCGGATTGGACTCCTAGTGGAGTCCAACTCCACCTCCCTTTCATTCCCCCCCTTTTCCTTTCCCTTTTCTCTCCAATTAAATCATGGGAAAAATGAAGGGAGAGTATTGCGCCATGTGTCGCGCCCTGGGGTCCACCTTGAAAGATCGAGAGGTTAACTAGAGGGGGGCTGAATAGGTTAACTACAAATTTTAGCTTCTTTTTCAAGTTAACACGGTAGTACTCAAATATAGAATATCTAGATTATGCAACTAGGTGAACAATCCTATATGTTGAGCAAGTACAACTAGCACAAGGTGAATATATGACTAAGCTAGTAGTAACTAGTAAAGGTAAGCTGAGGAATAACCGAATATAATGACGCGGAGATTTATCCCGAAGTTCACTTCCCAATGGAAGCTAGTCTCCGTTGGAGCGGTGCGGTGCCACCAAAGTGGAACACCGAGTAGTCCTCAAATGGCACACCGTATCCACCTATGTGGATAGGCTCGAATCACTATGTTTCCGTTGAGGTTGACAACTAGAACCTTTACAAGGACGAGGCACACTCCACAAGATTGGAGGGTCCTCACCGAATCCCGAGAGCCACCAAGACTCCGAGAAACAAGATCCACGAGCACAAGAGCTCCGGGGATATCAACAAGGCTCCAAGATCCGATGAGCTAAGAGCAACAAGATTCTTGGCTCCGATGAACTAAGAATAACAAGATCCCTAAGGGATGAGTGGGTGGATTTCTAATCGACTTGGTGGAGTTGTTGATCGGTGGTGTCTCCTTCAAATCCCAAAGTATCACGATCTTTGGTTGGGGATTTGAGGAGTTGCTTGAGCTTGAGCTTGGTCAATCAATAGTGGAGAGAGAGTGAGTGTAATTGACAAGTTCTAAAGGAGGAAGAACATCTCCTTTTATACCGGGGGCGAGAAAACGGTCGTTGGGGGGGGGGGGAGGGGATCCCCCCACTCTGCAGCCCACCCCGGCTTAAGGGCTGGCCAGGCCGGCCTGGGGCGTCCAGGGCTGGTGCAAAACCCACCCCGGCCTGGGGCCGGCGTGGACAGAGGACGGGCTGGGACCCCTTCCCACCCTGGCCTGGGGCCGGCGTGGGTGAAGAGGGGAGGCCGGGCAGCGCCTAGCCCGGCCCGGGAGCCCGGCCAGGCCGGCGTGCGTGGGAGCTGGGGCCGGGGACCCGCCCGAAAGGTCCGGCCTGGGTCCGGCTCGGGGATGCGCTGAGGCCAGAGGGGCGCCCGACGAGCCCGGCCTAGGGGCCCGGCTAGGCCGGCCAGGGAGGCCGGCCCCCCAGTTTTCTCCTCTTTTTCTCTTGTTTCTTTTCCCCCCTTTCTCCTTATCTTTTCTCCATTTTTCCTATCCATCGTGCAAGTGTCCAGGGAGATATATGTTGCATTTTATCCATGATTGGTTCTGAGCAAACTTAGGGAAAACATTAGATCTTCCACATGTTGTGATCAAACACCGAAAACAAGATTTAGGAACAATGTCCGTTCAATCTCCCCTTTTTGATGTTTGATGACAACATATGGATTTGCATTAAGGATAATTTATCATGGCTATTTGCAAGGAGATAAAAATTATAGTGGTACTCCCCCTATTTGTGTGCCCAACCTTGAGACATATATATTTGATGAACACATGGAGTGCAACTATCATAATTCTCTTTTCACACTATGTTTTATAGAACAATAGGGTATGTGATGCTAGCATGATACACTTATGTGAAGTATGAAGATTATCCGAACATGATTTAGCACTATAGATGGACATGTATAGGCAAAGTGTTTGTTGAAACAACTTTGAACTAAAAGTGAGTATTCATGTATAGGCATAATGTTATCTATATATAGGTGATTGTATTGCACACAAAATAGATCTCACCATAGCATTCTTCTCATAGTGGTAGATAGATAAAAAATAACCTCATTATGGCTTCATCACATCAATTAGTGGGTAGATAGATTGTATGATAGACTTGATATGATCTTCAACACATCAAATATCACATTGCATAATAGATAGATAGATAATAAGATGAATAAATAGCGACATATTCTTACAATAGTACCAAGGTTCAATAAAGCACACAAATAGTAGCATCAACTAAGAACGAGGGAAATAATAGCGATGATAAAACGCAAATGGATGCATGGTATGCAATGCAATGCGTGAGTATTTCTCCCCCTTGGCATCAAGACACCAAAAAGGGAGAAAATGATGCACGTCCAATCACTCGCCATCATCCATCTCATCATCATCCGCGGCAACGTCCTCGGGAGGGGCCTGACTGGTACTAGCAGTAGCTGTATAGGAGGCCGCAAAAGAGCCGAGAGAGGTAGCCTCATCGCCAAGCCAGTAGGTGTGCTGGGACTTCCATTTAGCCTCGGGGATCTCATCTGAGCTAGAAGAGCTGAGTGGGAGCTGTAGAGCTGTCATGATAGCCCGCTGATTGCGACGAGAGTCCTTGCCCTTGTGATAGGCCTGATAGTCCTGCTGCTGCTTGTCAATGAAGAATCAGTTCATCTTCTGAAGTGCCCGCTTAATGCTGAAGGTGTCAGGAGCAGGGCCAGTAGGAGCTGGAGAAGGAGATCGGCGGACACCCTGAGAGGTACCAGGCGCCGAGGACAGTGTGCGGGTACGCTTAGGGCGTTGAGCAGCAGCTAACTCAGCCTCAGCCTCCGAGATAAGAACAGACAGCTTAGGAGTCACCATGGTCCTCATCTCATGCCACATGAAATCCAAAATGTCCAATTTCTTGTTGTTACTCATAATAGTGCTGATGTGAAAGAGAAGATTGATCAACCACTTGCGGACCTCACCCTTCTCACCAAACTTGACATTTATAGTGTTCCGGAGAATTGTGTGGACAATGTACCAAAACTCAGAGAAATACTTGACCTTGGGATAGTGCTGAGATCCGGTACCTTCTGGGTAGCAGTGACGCATACCAGCCTTAGCCTTCATAATATACTTGAGATCACCATGAATGCGAATGTGGCTATAATTAGTACAGATGATCAGTGGAACACCAATAAGAGTACCAAACTCCTCCATGGTAGCAGTACACAGAACACCACCACTCATCCAAGTCAAAGTACGAGGACCTGTAGTGGAGAAGAAAACAGTGGCATAGAACTCCTTCAGCAACTCAGGGGAAAATGGGTGAGCATTGTTAGCACCCATGAGAGGAGTGAGACCGTGAAAATCCATAAGCTCCATGGCCCCGGACCAATGCGTGCGGGGAAGCATCCACATCAAAGAAGTGATGATCCACGTAGCTGTTCTGGAGTTTGCCAAGGATGAACTCATACATGACCTGATGCATCTTGCAGAAAAACCGTGGGTCGGCACAAGTACTCTGACCAAACGCATATGGGTTGAACTTCAACCAGGCCTCCTCAAAGTCCTGGTACTCAGACCACCCCAATTCTTGACCACGGGCTCATCTAGATTGACAGGAATGGAAGAACCCTGTCGAGGAATAGAGCCTGTGACAGCGGCAACACTTTTCTTGCGAGGACGAAGATTACGGTGTGCATCGGAATCACCCGAGAGAGATGATGCATGGATATGGACAATTATGGTTAAGTGCACATGGTCGTTGTTGAAAAGAAATATTCCATTATTATGGGTGGGAAGCAATAATCAACTAGTGAGTAAAAACTAACTACATCATAGCATGGTGTGCATTAAAGAAAGTGGTTGCATGTTGTATATGTTGTTATTTGTTTATTTAGCATGATAATAAGAGAGTGGAAGTGTGAACTATATCATGGCATGGCAAGTGAGCACGATATCATGGCATAGTGGAAAAAAACCATTGTACTACGAGACGATATCATGAGGAGCACATCTAGATGAAGGTAATGAATCTAGGGTATGGCTAGTGTTGCATATGAATGATGTGAAATCTAGTCATGAACACTAGAGGAAAAATTTACACCCTACATCAATGAACCACATGAGTAGACCGATAGAGATGAAACACATAAACACGGTAGAGAGTAGAGGCCCAAGTGATTACCCGAGTTGGAGGCCATCTTCCAAAAAAAAAATCCACACAAAATCAAGTGAGACGATCTCCCCCAATAGTGCACCAAAGATGAATACGCGGGGAGGAGATGGTGGAGAAAGACGAGGGCTTTCAGATCTTTGATTTTGAGTGGTCGGGGTGGGCTAGGGTGTGGGGGGGAAGGGGGATGAGAGCTCCAAGAGGGGCTCCAATGGGGGTGGTTGGTGGGAGGATGAAGGAGTGGATCGGGTGGGGGTGTGGGGGCGTGCGTGCGTGTGTTGTGCGCGTGCGTGTGTCCGCCCCGGCCTGGGGTGCCGGCCAGGCCGGCGTGGGAAGGCAACAGGACCGGGTGGGTGGCCGAGCGCCCCGGCCTAGAACCCGGCCTGGGGCCGGCGCGGGAGGGCAACGAGGCCGGGAAGGTGGCCGAGCTGGCCGGCCTAGGCCCCGGCCTTGGGCCGGCGCGGGAGGCGTGGCGAGGCCGGGCACATGGCAGTGGCAGCCGGCCTGGGGTGCCGGCCAGGCCTGTTTTCGAAAAAGTTTTTTGTTTCCCCCTTAGATGTTTTTTGGAATCTAAATTTATTTAGACTAGTGCCACAACAGTAAATTTTCATTCATTTTTTTTGTTTAGCAAACCATTATTTTATTTAGCAAGTTTTACTTGACCATGTGCACAAATAAAATGAGTATGATGATATGAGTATGATGATTTTAATTTGCATCCAATGGAGAAAGGTAAAAAGTGAATTAAGCAACATTGGATGCAATATGAAATGTGAAGAACGGAAATGCATATGAGTGAAGCATAAAATGTCTCATCAATATGAAAACCAACCAAATTTTGGGCGGTGGCCTTAGCCACCATGTATGAGTATGTTCGATATGACACCGCGAAGATATATCTTGGGTGCATTGTCGAGACTCATCATTGAAGCACATTGTGTCATTTGAAATGACCATTATGCATGATTTGTTTATTTATGTATTATAGAGGTAGTGTTGGCTCATTGATTGAGCTACACTCCCCCTATGTCTATGCGTACATCTAGAATTCAAATAAGAGTCTAGTAGGGGTGTGTATGCAAGATTTTCAATCAACTAAAGTTGCTTGCACATACGACATTGAGCTCACTCCTCAATTCCTTGAATCTCTTCACATCTAGAGGCTTTGTAAGGATGTCGGCAAGTTGATCTTTGGTGTTGACATAGGAAAGTGAGATATCTCCATTGGCCACATGATCCCGAATAAAATGATACCGAATCTCAATATGCTTGGTCTTGCCATGAAGTACCGGATTGTGACCAATCTTTATAGCACTCTCATTGTCACATAAAAGAGGCATTGTCTTAATCTCAATTCCAAAATCCTTAAGACATTTCCTCATCCATAAGAGTTGAGAGCAACAACTAGCGGCGGAAATATACTCCGCTTCCGTAGAGGAGGTGGCAATACAATTTTATTTCTTGGAAGACCAACATACGAGTGACCTACCAAGGAATCGGCAAGCACCCGAGGTTGATTTTCTATCCACTTTGTCACCTCCCCAATCCGCATCCGAATATCCCACAAGATCAAAATTTGTGTTTGATGGATACCAAAGACCATGTGTAAGAGTGTCAACCAAATATCTAAGAATCCTTTTGACCGCAATCATATGGCTTTCCTTGGGGTTAGATTGAAATCTTGCACACAAACCCACACTAAACATAATATCCGGTCTAGATGCACAAAGATAAAGCAAAGATCCAGTGATAGAGCGATAAAGTTTTGGATCTACCGGTATACCTTCGTGATCTATAGTAAGATTCACGGTTGTTGGCATTGGATAAGATAATGGTTTAGCATTGTTCATATCAAATTTCTTGAGCATGTCTTGAATATATTTTGCTTTACAAATAAAAGTCCCTTCATGATATTGCTTGGTCTCAAAACCTAGAAAGAACTTCAATTCTCCCATCATAGACATCTCAAATTCACTTGTCATTAGTTTTGCAAATTGGTCTATAAAAATCACATTAGAAGATCCAAATATAATATCATCAACATATACTTGACATACAAAGAAATGTCCATCTACACTTTTGGTAAAGAGTGTGGGATCAATTACCCCAAGTACGAAACCACGATCCACTAAGAACCCCTTTAAATGATCATACCAAGCACGTGGGGCTTGTTTGAGGCCATACAAAGCCTTATGGAGTGTGACGCCCCGAGATCGGGCACTATGCAGATTTCAGCATTTCCGCCAAAATCCACATAATAACCGATTCCAGCTTGCCACTTGTCGTGGTGGTGTCACGGCAGATGCCATGGGATGGCTAAAGATGTGGGGACGAAGGACGCTGGAGGTGCTCGGGGAGGGATCACGCGACGAGTAGCCGCGTGAGGTACGAAGTAAACACTGCAAACAACACGATCTACCCAGGTTCAGGGCCCTCGTGAGGAGGTAAAACCCCTACTCCTGCCTTTCTCTATGTATTCTGGTGTCCCACCGAGTAGCCACAGTACAATGTTCTTGCTACCGAGTAGCCACTCTCCTCTCTACGTGATGAACTAGGTCAAGAATTAGGTCACGAAGTGTTCTAGCATGCGATCCCTCACGCAGGAGGCGGCGGGGCACGTTATATACCCGGTGCCCAGCCGGATACGTCCAAACATGGACAAGTGTCGACATAGTGTGCACATCGTCCTTCTTCCGGGTTCTCGCTGACAGCTTTGGTTCCTAACCTTGGCTGCATCCGGAAAGTCGTTGGGCAAAACCAAGGGGACAGACTGGTATCACTGTGCCAAACACAGACTGGGGCCCCCTTATCCTGCGACCGCCTGCTTCCATGCTGTCACTGTCAGGCAGGCCGGTCCCAGATGAACAGTAGTTCGAATAGTGCCAAGTACGGACCCGGGATACGCGGGATCCTGTGTCAGAACGGCTCCTTTGACTTTCTGGCCCGAGTAGGTTCCCGCCAATTTTACTCGGGCCAACTCTTCTACTCGAAAGGACAGAACTTGATTGATTCTTCCTTCTGGTCATCTTGAGGTGAGACCGAGTAGCAGTCGACCGGGTAGCAAGTACCGGGTAGGCGGCTACTCGACCAAACCTCTCTTCTGATAGTTGCTTTTACCACTTGCCTTTACCCTACTCGGGGGTAACCCCCCGACAGCAGTCCCCGAAGCTGGTAGAGTCTTGCGAACTTGTTCACTAGGCTCTGCCAGCTTAAAACCAATCTTTGCAACACAGCCCTTGAACCTCAAGATGCCGAGTAAGAAACTCCGAGTAGTACTCTAGAAAGTACCTTGAGTTTCCTGCCTTCCGAGTAGCACCAGCTTTCTACTCTGTAACCGAGTAAAAAGACTTAGAGAATTTCTCCTCTAGCGTCTCTGCAGCGCAGAGCACAATCCAGCCTTCCGTGTCGCAACTGGACACGTGTCAAGCATCCGCGACCCCGACGTCTCGCTGCCCAGGACACGACGTGCCACGCGCCCAGTTTTCACGGGGTGGCCCCCCCGGCTCGTCATGTCCCATCAAGCGCAGTAATAGGCCACGATCTGGTCGTGGGATCAACTGTGGCCGTTACGCGCGCGTTCCGCGCTTGCGTGCGTTTCTATCCGGCCACAGGCCCCACCGCACGAGTGTTATGGCCACGATCGATCCCACTACCCCGATGGTAACGGTAATCTGAGGCGAGGGTATAAATACCCCCACCGGTAACTTCCCCTTCTTCCTCCTTCGCACTTTCCTCTTTCTCTGTCCTGTTTCTTTCTTCTCCGCCGAGCTCTCCGCCGCTGCGCAACTCTTTGCGCCGCCGCGGACTCGTTTTCTCCACCGAATTCTTCCACAACTTCCACCGTTTTCTCACTCCTTGGCATGGCTGCTCGCGCCGGCTGGGCTGGTTCTCACGTTACCGTCGATGACTGTTCCTGGCTCGTGAACACCCGGAGGGTTCCTCCTGGTGTTCAGTGCCGGCCGTCCGACGGCGAACTTGTTCCGGCCCCGCAGGAGGGCGAGCATGTCGTCTTCCTCGCGCACTTCGCGCGAGGATTCGGCCTGCCGGCTTCGGATTTTCTCCGCGACTTCCTGGATCACTTCGGTGTCCAGATGCACCACCTCCCTCCGAATGCCATTGTCTTCCTAGCCTATCACACCGTGGTGTGCGAGGCCTTTCTTGGCGTCCGCCCCACGGTGGAGACTTGGCTGAAGTACTTCCATCTCCGTCAACAGAGTAAGGGGAAGAAGGACGGCGCGGCCGCTGGCAGTCGGGTAACCGACACCGGCAGCGCCATGATGCTACAACGGGCGGGAACCAACCACCCTCGTATCAAGGGCTTGGATTCCGTCCGCCTGTGGCAGAAATCTTTCCTCTACGTCAAGAACATCCCCGCCATGGAAGGGGGACCGGTGACGGATCACATCAACCTGCCTGTGTGGAGCAACCGAGCTCCATCCGGGCAGAATTGGAAGACAAAGCCCTCCAACGACCGCAACTCGATGCAGATGGAGGAGCGGCTCGCCTACCTCACCGGTCAAGGGATCAGGAGCGACGATCCCGTCGCTTGCTGGATCAAGAATCGCGTGCTGCCTCTGCAGCGGCGCTCCCACCCAATGTGCTACTTGGGGGGCCCTCGCGATTGTACTCGGACAACCACGTTCGAGCTCAGCGACGCGGAGGTCGCCGATCACGCAAGGTCCATACTGACCACAGGCCTCCGCGACGACTGGGAGTACGGATTCACCCCCTTCAGCCGCGCGAAGCCGATTCCACGGGTATGTTCTCCTTACTCTGCTTCAATCATATTCAATCCGACTAGAAAACCTTCTCTCCTTGCTGCGACTAGCAATCGCCTTCTGCTCCAAGTAGATCATTCTATTGAACCGCCTAGGCTTAGTATGCTTGATGTTTGCACGCCTTGCCGAGTAGGACCCTTAGTTGAAATACTCAGGCTTACTCTGCTTTGTGTTCGCACGCCTTCCCGAGTAGGACACTTAGAAAATTTCTCTAGGCTTAGTGTGCTTTTTGTTTGCACGCCTATTCGAGTAGAGTGCCTTTGTGCTACCCGGTTAACTCGTGACTGTAGCATCCCAACTTTTAATAAAGATGGAATACCTGTGTTATTGTGCTAGTCCCTGGATCAATTGCTAGCACCACAGTACAAAATGAAATATCATGCAAATGCATCAAATTCTATTACATCGCATGATCCAGTCTTTACAAAATAGTATTACAACTTGCATAGTCTTAGAAGACTAGCAGAAAACAAAGAAATACAGCGGAAAACATAGTACAACATTGAGCCCATCTTCTTCATGTGCCATAGGCAAAACATGTTGGCGATAGTCTCGAGATCCTAAACGAAATCCTCACTCGTCTTCAGAACTATCTGCAATATGGAATATGCAGCCACAAGGGAGTCAATACAATTTAATGTATTGGCAAGTAACACTATGGTGGATATAAATGGCAAGACTATATCTACATGCATATTTGGCTTGGTGGAGTTTTGGCTAAGTTTGCATAAAGCAAGTTTTCTCCTATCACTTTTGTAAAACAACTTTTCTTTTCAAAGGGTGGTAACATTGGATTAAGATCCAAGCACCACAATACTGTTCACTTGGTCAAAATTTTACTTATCGAAATTGATGATGTGATTCTTCCGTCCTTCCTTGTCCAGCTGCTCATAGTTGTCCATAACCAGGGACACGGCTAAGATCTTAGTTTGTTAACTCTGCAGAGCTTGTGCACTTTCACCTTCAGACTCAACTCAACCCAAACATCCTATACACCCTGAGTGCATTAAGGAAAGGAGAAGAATCAAGACGAGATCTTTCAGAAGCAAGAATCCAACCCAATGGCAAGACCCGTTCCACCTATAATTATGCTACATCTGCTTGTCAAGCCCAGGCTGAACCCTCACAACTTAGTTGATCAAGACAGAGCCCATATGACTAAAGGCTGCACTGGAAGCAATCTAAACTTGGGGAACATCATAATCACTTTGTTCCTGGGTGGCATTCCTCAAGTGAACAACCCCTCGGGGAGACACTCAACTCTCATCAGCCAAACAACCAAATCCACCCAGGTGGTTCATTGAAGTTTATACTTAGTAATTTTCCTCATCATCAAGTAAAACAATTTTTGTAGCAAGGCTAAGCATCTACTAAGTACCAAGGCATCAAAATAACAAGGTATAAGGATGGCTACACACTACTAGGATATAACATATCATAATATAACTTAGTAAAATTTCCTATCAATGCATACTACTCAAAAATCAACTAATGCATATAGAAAATAATGGGTAGTTGATGATGTGTTACTTTCCTTGTTGAAGTTGGTGAAGATATCACACTCTCTTCACAAAAGATCGTTGCTCTCCGTACAATCTATTCATTGAAAACACAATAACAAAATAAACAAACATTCTACCAAACAATCATAGAAGTGAAGAAAGCAACAATCATGGAAAAAGGGATGTAACCAAGTTGGCTAGGACAAGGTCAAGGTTTGAGTTCAATACTTGTTAAGGAAAATTCCAAGGGTTTACTTGGGATGGAATAGGTTGAGTTTGATGTGATCTAACTTTATTATAATCATACTTGTCGAGGAAGTTCCAAGAGTTCACTTAGAATAAACATATTACTTCTTCAACTAAAGTATTACATGCAAACACTTGGTCATATTCACCTTCAAAAATATTTAAGTGACTATGTTAGTATTTTCCATTGTGGTTAGGGTAGGTCTACCAACTTCATCATCAAATGGAAAATATTACTAAGTCTTGGATTTTCCATTTGGGTCAATGGTTGGACAAAAATAACTTGTTATTCTTCAACTTGTATGGATTGCTTCCAGACCTCATGTGATTGTCTTATTGAAGATCATCTTCATGCTTCTATTGTAGTATTGTTCCTTGGATGGATTCTTCTCTTGGTCTTGATAAATTCTTCAGGGCTTTAATTCACTATTTGGTTTGGGTATGGGATGGGGACAAATACCACTGAGTCAATTTGTAAAGAAAGAAATGGAAGGGATAGGAAGAGAGGGGGAGATGTTTTCTTCTAAAATTCTTCACACTTGTACTTCTTGAGTTTTCTTCTAGGTGTGGAGTCCAAGTATTTTCTTCAAAACTTCTTCATTGATCTTCCTTGTAGCTCTTCATGTTGCCACCAGATTGAAAGGAGAAGAATAGAAAAGGGAAGGAAAAAGACTTAGAGAGAAAGGGGTTTAGTCTTCTAAGTGCTTCCACTTCTTGGAGATGCTTCTAAAGTTTGTTTCATTTGCTAAGTCCTTCATTGGTCTTCTATCTTCATGTTGAAAAAATCTCTAGATGGTTAAGTCCTCCATTGCACTTCATGGTTCTCACAAATCCCAACTTGGTGAAATCTTGAAGCAAGCATGGGGAGTGGAGGAGTAGATAGAAAGCAAAGGTACTAGTGTCTAAGGTTCACTACTTGGTCTTGTATGTGATTGACACATACTAGGGATTTGGTCTTGGCTCCAAAATAGCCACAACCAACAATGGTAGAAAGAAATAGAAACAAAATCTAATACTCAATAACTAGATGGACTACTATGATGGATTTTTGGCTAAAATACATGGTCATGGTCCAAGGGTGTCCAAAATGGTTGGGAAATGATGTCTCTGGTTCAAGGCTACCAAAAGGATCAACTTTGCCTAAGAAAACATTTTCTAATTATTTATAGAAATAATTCTATGTCAAAGTACTCAAATAGACAACTTAATTTTAAAATCAATTTTAATTTGATCAATAATTATTTTGGGACAGAGGTTATGAAAGTACACATCCTAAGGTTTCCAAATATATTTTATTTACAATTTTTGGATTTGTAGAATTTGAATTATGCCAAATTTCATCAATCAAGCATATTTGAATTTGAACAAATTTAAGTTTGTCAAATTTGAATTTGGCCAGTGCCAAAAGTTTCTATATGTCAAGGGCTTTTCAAAAAGTCCAATATTGCTAAATTTGCAATTATAGATCTAAAGTTATTTACAAAACAATATTTACAAAGATCTACAAATAACAAGTGTGTGCACGTATCAAATTTCAATTTATTTGAATCTACTGTGTTCTACACATTGTGCTGATTTCAAAAAGTACAAAATCATCTAATTTGGATCTGTGGTTCAAAAGTTATTGCAATTCTAAGATGGGGGGCTTTTCTGCAAATTTGTAAGGGCTTCTCTGTTAAAAGAAAAATAGGACGATCCGAGGGAACCTAAACGGAGCGATCTGATTGGCTGGAAACGTTTCGCGTGGATTGCTGTTGTGAGCCGTGGGATTTAAGTGCCAAGGGACGACCCGGATTAAAAGTACCGGTTTACTTAAAGTTTCTAATCGCAGCCGTCCACACAGATCTAACGGCCACAGATGGGCTAGGGTTACCTCGCCGGTGGAGTTCGCCAGAAAATGGCGACGACGGTGGCTGGCGCTCGGGATTTGGTCGGAGGCGGCTCTCCGGTGTTCCTCTTGCTCAGCGGGATGGTCCACGAGGCTCGGGAGATCACGGCGAAGAGGTAGGAGACCATGGTGCATGCTCGCGCTTCCGGGAACGATTGGCGCAACGCGGACGAAGGCTCGACGATGACGGCGACCTTCGGAAACCCACGGCGCGGTCGATTCTGTGCACCAAAAGATCGGTCAGGGGTCAGGGGAGAGAGTGTGACACAGGGGAAGAAAAGGGGAGCCGAAATGGACAGAGGGAACCTACAATGTCGCCGAAATCGAGAGTTTACGGCGGCGGGTGTGAGGCTCTCCGGCGAGCAATTTCTTCCTCCTCGGGAGGTCTCGGGCTGGGTGTCCAAGGGGGAAATGAAGAGGGTGCAGAGGGGATTTAAGGGCCTCTCTCGGTGCATCAAATGGGCTCTTAATTATCGCGAAATCAAGAGATTTGAATTCGGCAGTTTCAGATTCGGGAGAGGAAACTGAAGGTTGAAGATGGGTGACGTCAGCATGACGTCATCATTTTTATTTTTATTTTTCTGTTTTCTTGTTTATTTTATATCTTCTGTTTATACCTCCAATTAACATGAAACAAAATCCTAAATTCATAATATTTGAAATACCTTCTAACAATACCATTTTTATAAACTTTTCAATATATTACATTTTTGAATTATGAAATTTGAATAATTAATTAAAAGTGACTTAATAGCATTTTTAATAGAAAATCAAATTTAATTTTGATAAAGGGTTTTATAAAAATACAGATATATTATATAAGTCAAATATCATTTTTGAAAATCATTTACACTTGTTTTGCTATTTTATATTTTGAAATAGAAATGATTCCACTAATAGCATATTAATGCCATTTTAAAAATATCAATTATATAAATGAAAATTATTGGTTGAATAAAATATCAGAGACATCAATGTGATCAAATGACATTTTCCAAAATCATTTTTAATGGTTTTCATATTTTATGATTTTAAAATATGAAGAAACAATGATAGTCACTTAATAGAAAATTTTCCTTATTTATTTGACTTGGGGTTTAAAAATAATGTGGTTTTCTCAAATGAAGATGTTGTTTTCCCAATTGAAAACATTAAACATGTCAGTTATTATTTTTGAAACTCATTTCACATCATGTTTATATTTTATATTTTAAACTTTCAGTGATTTACTAATAGTAACTTAATGCTATTTAATTAGTTCATATCAATTGATTATTATTGTTGATCAATAAAATTTAGAATAAAACCATAAGTTATAATATTGTTTTCAAAACCTTTTGTTATGTTATTTTCAAAGCAATGCATTTCATTTTCACCCCTTCATGTTTAAAACTTGGAATAACAACTAAAAGTTATTATTAAAACATTTTATTCTCATCAAATATTTTTGAGTCTTAGGACTTTATTAAGGGTAATAAATCTTTTATTGTTGTTGTCATAAAATAATTTCAAGGTAATATTTTAATTGAAAACCTTTTATATAATAAAGTTTGCTAAAGATAAAATGGTTTTATTTATGTGAGAAAATTCATTTGAGAGGGTTTTTGGGTTTATGGAATAGAGGTATAATAGGATTAGTAATTTCAATTTCATTGAGAATATGCATTGTTTTCTGTTGTTTCTTGCTTCTCATTTGGTTTTTGGTGACTTACTAAACATGAAAACAAAAAGTTTCAATTTTTAGTGATTTTTGGACTTTCCAAAAATCAGGGATGTTACAGACTACCACCCTTAAAAGAAATCTCGTCCCGAGATTTGGGAAGGTTAGAAAGAAAGATTTGGGTAACTGGGTTCCAGAACAAACTTGGTGGCTACCACCCTTAAAAGAAATTTTTGTGGGTAGTCTATTTTCATTAGATTGGAGTGTAGATTGATTTGAGATTGTCTTGAGTAGAACTTTCCTTTGTGGTAGAGGTGTAGACCAACATAGGTCTGTTGAACTACCTTTGACACTGAGGGGTCACTCTTTGGGTCAAACAAAAGTCTTTGGGTTTCTCTCAACTTGATCTTTTGATGTCCTTGGAAATCTTTCATCCTGTTGTTGTCATCCTTGAAGGCAAACACCATGCTATTTCTAAGGAAACTCTCATGGTAGGAAAACTCACATTGCTTGATAGCTCCAAGGTTAGCTTGATCCTTATTAGGCAGTTGTCATTGATCATGGATGTGATTGTTCCTTCACATAGAAGAAAGAAATTTGATACTAGCATTCCTCAAATAGGATGGCTTGTGTTTCAATAGGGTAAAGGTTGTATGATTCCACATGGTTCTCACTATGGGTGGTGAATGAGTATGGTGTTGGGTTTGGTCTAGTAGGGATGAGTAGAGATTTAGAAAGATGGCTAAGGAAGGTTCTTATCCAAAATAGCAGATCAAGGAAACTCATCTTACAAACAACACATAACAAACATATAGCAACACATTCATCACACCAAACAACATAGTTTTTGAAAACAAACTAATATTGTCATACCACACTCATTGGTATGATCAATACACTAATCGTGTTTTTCGTATCTCACAACTTTATTACATCTCATGGTGGTCTACTATTTAAGGCAGGGTAACAATCTTTCTTGCTTTATTCCTCACGAGAGGTATTCAATACTCAGTCTTCACGATGATCTCCGCGTTCTTGCACATTGTAATCTCTTTTTCAAGAGTTTTGATCTCTTCTTCAGCTTCCTTGAGAATCTTCTTAGTGTTGTGAAGTCTCCACTTGAGTCTCTCAGTAAGTTCTTCAATAGCCCTCCATGCAGCACTTCTTGCTGAATCAAAGAATGTCAAATGCACCTCCTTGTTGGTAAGTATGCAATCTCCTCCCTTCTTGTGATTGTACTTCTTGTTCATGTACAGATGAATCTGCACCCACCAATATTCAAGATCATCTTCCTCATCAATGTAGGGAAAACCCCAGTAGACTGCTGGTCCTTCAAATCCCATGATTAACATGAGATCCTTCAATGCTCTTGGAAAATCAGTGTCACACTCCAGGGTCATGGTCATCATTGGTCCTTTCTTGAGTGATTCAATGATGTTGGTCATCTAGAAAATTTGAAGGTGAATAATAGATGAGATGATATGAAAAGAATTAAGATGCTTGTTTTGTTTCTAGAAAGTTTGAACATAGAAAATTTTCAATCCTAGGGTGATCAATGGGTTATTAACAACTTGTTGCAAATTGGATATTCACTATAGTGAGAGATACAGGCACCCGCAAGCCAATCATAGAACGGTCTCGTGTCCGTGGACACGTAAAGTTGTCCGGGCCGCTTCATCTCACTATGCCGCTAGGATCCAAAATACTCTAAGGAGATAATAACATGATCAAAAAGGGCTTCCAAACCTAAGGGTCTCGAATCCTACAGGCAACACAATGCTCTGATACCATTTTGTAGCATCCCAACTTTTAATAAAGATGGAATACCTGTGTTATTGTGCTAGTCCCTGGATCAATTGCTAGCACCACAGTACAAAATGAAATATCATGCAAATGCATCAAATTCTATTACATCGCATGATCCAGTCTTTACAAAATAGTATTACAACTTGCATAGTCTTAGAAGACTAGCAGAAAACAAAGAAATACAGCGGAAAACATAGTACAACATTGAGCCCATCTTCTTCATGTGCCACAGGCAAAACATGTTGGCGATAGTCTCAAGATCCTAAATGAAATCCTCACTCGTCTTCAGAACTATCTGCAATATGGAATATGCAGCCACAAGGGAGTCAATACAATTTAATGTATTGGCAAGTAACACTATGGTGGATATAAATGGCAAGACTATATCTACATGCATATTTGGCTTGGTGGAGTTTTGGCTAAGTTTGCATAAAGCAAGTTTTCTCCTATCACTTTTGTAAAACAACTTTTCTTTTCAAAGGGTGGTAACATTGGATTAAGATCCAAGCACCACAATACTGTTCACTTGGTCAAAATTTTACTTATTGAAATTGATGATGTGATTCTTCCGTCCTTCCTTGTCCAGCTGCTCATAGTTGTCCATAACCGGGGACACGGCTAAGATCTTAGTTTGTTGACTCTGCAGAGCTTGTGCACTTTCACCTTCAGACTCAACTCAACCCAAACATCCTATACACCCTGAGTGCATTAAGGAAAGGAGAAGAATCAAGACGAGATCTTTCAGAAGCAAGAATCCAACCCAATGGCAAGACCCGTTCCACCTATAATTATGCTACATCTGCTTGTCAAGCCCAGGCTGAACCCTCACAACTTAGTTGATCAAGACAGAGCCCATATGACTAAAGGCTGCACTGGAAGCAATCTAAACTTGGGGAACATCATAATCACTTTGTTCCTGGGTGGCATTCCTCAAGTGAACAACCCCTCGGGGAGACACTCAACTCTCATCAGCCAAACAACCAAATCCACCCAGGTGGTTCATTGAAGTTTATACTTAGTAATTTTCCTCATCATCAAGTAAAACAATTTTTGTAGCAAGGCTAAGCATCTACTAAGTACCAAGGCATCAAAATAACAAGGTATAAGGATGGCTACACACTACTAGGATATAGCATATCATAATATAACTTAGTAAAATTTCCTATCAATGCATACTACTCAAAAATCAACTAATGCATATAGAAAATAATGGGTAGTTGATGATGTGTTACTTGCCTTGTTGAAGTTGGTGAAGATATGACACTCTCTTCACAAAAGATCGTTGCTCTCCGTACAATCTATTCATTGAAAACACAATAACAAAATAAACAAACATTCTACCAAACAATCATAGAAGTGAAGAAAGCAACAATCATGGAAAAAGGGATGTAACCAAGTTGGCTAGGACAAGGTCAAGGTTTGAGTTCAATACTTGTTAAGGAAAATTCCAAGGGTTTACTTGGGATGGAATAGGTTGAGTTTGATGTGATCTAACTTTATTATAATCATACTTGTCGAGGAAGTTCCAAGAGTTCACTTAGAATAAACATATTACTTCTTCAACTAAAGTATTACATGCAAACACTTGGTCATATTCACCTTCAAAAATATTTAAGTGACTATGTTAGTATTTTCCATTGTGGTTAGGGTAGGTCTACTAACTTCATCATCAAATGGAAAATATTACTAAGTCTTGGATTTTCCATTTGGGTCAATGGTTGGACAAAAATAACTTGTTATTCTTCAACTTGTATGGATTGCTTCCAGACCTCATGTGATTGTCTTCTTGAAGATCATCTTCATGCTTCTATTGTAGTATTGTTCCTTGGATGGATTCTTCTCTTGGTCTTGATAAATTCTTCAGGGCTTTAATTCACTAATTGGTTTGGGTATGGGATGGGGACAAATACCACTGAGTCAATTTGTAAAGAAAGAAATGGAAGGGATAGGAAGAGAGGGGGAGATGTTTTCTTCTAAAATTCTTCACACTTGTACTTCTTGAGTTTTCTTCTAGGTGTGGAGTCCAAGTATTTTCTTCAAAACTTCTTCATTGATCTTCCTTGTAGCTCTTCATGTTGCCACCAGATTGAAAGGAGAAGAATAGAAAAGGGAAGGAAAAAGACTTAGAGAGAAAGGGGTTTAGTCTTCTAAGTGCTTCCACTTCTTGGAGATGCTTCTAAAGTTTGTTTCATTTGCTAAGTCCTTCATTGGTCTTCTATCTTCATGTTGAAAAAATCTCTAGATGGTTAAGTCCTCCATTGCACTTCATGGTTCTCACAAATCCCAACTTGGTGAAATCTTGAAGCAAGCATGGGGAGTGGAGGAGTAGATAGAAAGCAAAGGTACTAGTGTCTAAGGTTCACTACTTGGTCTTGTATGTGATTGACACATACTAGGGATTTGGTCTTGGCTCCAAAATAGCCACAACCAACAATGGTAGAAAGAAATAGAAACAAAATCTAATACTCAATAACTAGATGGACTACTATGATGGATTTTTGGCTAAAATACATGGTCATGGTCCAAGGGTGTCCAAAATGGTTGGGAAATGATGTCTCTGGTTCAAGGCTACCAAAAGGATCAACTTTGCCTAAGAAAACATTTTCTAATTATTTATAGAAATAATTCTATGTCAAAGTACTCAAATAGACAACTTAATTTTAAAATCAATTTTAATTTGATCAATAATTATTTTGGGACAGAGGTTATGAAAGTACACATCCTAAGGTTTCCAAATATATTTTATTTACAATTTTTGGATTTGTAGAATTTGAATTATGCCAAATTTCATCAATCAAGCATATTTGAATTTGAACAAATTTAAGTTTGTCAAATTTGAATTTGGCCAGTGCCAAAAGTTTCTATATGTCAAGGGCTTTTCAAAAAGTCCAATATTGCTAAATTTGCAATTATAGATCTAAAGTTATTTACAAAACAATATTTACAAAGATCTACAAATAACAAGTGTGTGCACGTATCAAATTTCAATTTATTTGAATCTACTGTGTTCTACACATTGTGCTGATTTCAAAAAGTACAAAATCATCTAATTTGGATCTGTGGTTCAAAAGTTATTGCAATTCTAAGATGGGGGGCTTTTCTGCAAATTTGTAAGGGCTTCTTTGTTAAAAGAAAATTAGGACGATCCGAGGGAACCTAAACGGAGCGATCTGATTGGCTGGAAACGTTTCGCGTGGATTGCTGTTGTGAGCCGTGGGATTTAAGTGACAAGGGACGACCCGGATTAAAAGTACCGGTTTACTTAAAGTTTCTAATCGCAGCCGTCCACACAGATCTAACAGCCACAGATGGGCTAGGGTTACCTCGCCGGTGGAGTTCGCCGGAAAATGGCGACGACGGTGGCTGGCGCTCGGGATTTGGTCGGAGGCGGCTCTCCGGTGTTCCTCTTGCTCAGCGGGATGGTCCACGAGGCTCGGGAGATCACGGCGAAGAGGTAGGAGACCATGGTGCATGCTCGCGCTTCCGGGAACGATTGGCGCAACGCGGACGGAGGCTCGACGATGACGGCGACCTTCGGAAACCCACGGCGCGGTCGATTCTGTGCACCAAAAGATCGGTCAGGGGTCAGGGGAGAGAGTGTGACACAGGGGAAGAAAAGGGGAGCCGAAATGGACAGAGGGAACCTACAATGTCGCCGAAATCGAGAGTTTACGGCGGCGGGTGTGAGGCTCTCCGGCGAGCAATTTCTTCCTCCTCGGGAGGTCTCGGGCTGGGTGTCCAAGGGGGAAATGAAGAGGGTGCAGAGGGGATTTAAGGGCCTCTCTCGGTGCATCAAATGGGCTCTTAATTATCGCGAAATCAAGAGATTTGAATTCGGCAGTTTCAGATTCGGGAGAGGAAACTGAAGGTTGAAGATGGGTGACGTCAGCATGACGTCATCATTTTTATTTTTATTTTTCTGTTTTCTTGTTTATTTTATATCTTCTGTTTTATACCTCCAATTAACATGAAACAAAATCCTAAATTCATAATATTTGAAATACCTTCTAACAATACCATTTTTATAAACTTTTCAATATATTACATTTTTGAATTATGAAATTTGAATAATTAATTAAAAGTGACTTAATAGCATTTTTAATAGAAAATCAAATTTAATTTTGATAAAGGGTTTTATAAAAATACAGATATATTATATAAGTCAAATATCATTTTTGAAAATCATTTACACTTGTTTTGCTATTTTATATTTTGAAATAGAAATGATTCCACTAATAGCATATTAATGCCATTTTAAAAATATCAATTATATAAATGAAAATTATTGGTTGAATAAAATATCAGAGACATCAATGTGATCAAATGACATTTTCCAAAATCATTTTTAATGGTTTTCATATTTTATGATTTTAAAATATGAAGAAACAATGATAGTCACTTAATAGAAAATTTTCCTTATTTATTTGACTTGGGGTTTAAAAATAATGTGGTTTTCTCAAATGAAGATGTTGTTTTCCCAATTGAAAACATTAAACATGTCAGTTATTATTTTTGAAACTCATTTCACATCATGTTTATATTTTATATTTTTAAACTTTCAGTGATTTACTAATAGTAACTTAATGCTATTTAATTAGTTCATATCAATTGATTATTATTGTTGATCAATAAAATTTAGAATAAAACCATAAGTTATAATATTTTTTTCAAAACCTTTTGTTATGTTATTTTCAAAGCAATGCATTTCATTTTCACCCCTTCATGTTTAAAACTTGGAATAACAACTAAAAGTTATTATTAAAACATTTTATTCTCATCAAATATTTTTGAGGCTTAGGACTTTATTAAGGGTTATAAATCTTTTATTGTTGTTGTCATAAAATAATTTCAAGGTAATATTTTAATTGAAAACCTTTTATATAATAAAGTTTGCTAAAGATAAAATGGCTTTATTTATGTGAGAAAATTCATTTGAGAGGGTTTTAGGGTTTATGGAATAGAGGTATAATAGGATTAGTAATTTCAATTTCATTGAGAATATGCATTGTTTTCTTTTGTTTCTTGCTTCTCATTTGGTTTTTGGTGACTTACTAAACATGAAAACAAAAAGTTTCAATTTTTAGTGATTTTTGGACTTTCCAAAAATCAGGGATGTTACAGTGACGCTTCTTTGTTCCTCAGATCCTTGACCGCCAGCTCGCCGAGAGCTGCGAGCGTTTCGAGGGAAATTGGTTCGCTGACCGAGAAGAAGATGATGTGGCCTCCTTCGAGACCACAGATCAGATTAATCTCCCTCATTCTCCCACAATGGAGAAGCAGCGCACAGGAGCGTCTCTCCGCGACTGGTCCGAGGAAGAAGATGCGGGTAATTGGATTTTTCCTGTTTTGTCCGTGAGAAACGCTAACCCTTTGCCTGCTGTTTCTGAGTCTTTCCCTTTTCTTCTCCATCTTTGTAGACGATGCCGATGCTGAGGGCGGGGGAGAAGACGAGGATGAGGACGAGGCAGCCTTGGTCGTCCGTCCTCTATCAGTTGCTGCACCTGCTACCCGCAAGCGGACCGGCAGCGGCGCCCTAGAGCCCCCCGCCAAGAGGAAGAAACCATCCGAGAAGACGACCAAAAAGGTCGTGAAGAGATCAAGACGAACGATTCCCTCCACCAAAGCGTAAGTTTCTTTTCGGTTGCATGTTTCAGTTTACTTTGTTCTTCTCAGTTGACTCCCAATTCTTTTGCTTCACTGCTTTCTCTCAATTTTCCTCTGCCTTCCTCTAATTTCTGATTTTACCTTCCTCATCAGAGCTCCCTTAGATGCGAATGCTGCTTTCGCGCCTGACCAGGCCAAGAAGCAAGCTGCCATCGACGTCGACAAGGTTGTCGACCTCGAGGGCGATGAGGCCGACACCACCAACACAGGGACCATCAATGCCCCAGACGCCGAGGCTGAGCAACAGTCCCGCGCAGATTCAGATGCGCGGGA
The DNA here is from genome assembly GCA_028641055.1 of Alopecurus myosuroides. NCBI lineage: Eukaryota > Viridiplantae > Streptophyta > Magnoliopsida > Poales > Poaceae > Alopecurus > Alopecurus myosuroides. The sequence continues at coordinate 326,270,469 of CM054060.1, forward strand.
TGCCGCTCACCAGGGTAGGCCACCTTCTCCTCCGGCCGACACCGCCGAGGGGAACCAAGATCAAGATACAGAGATGCACCACGACGCCGCCCCTGAGCGGCAGGAAACAGGAGAGGAGCAGCCAGCAACAGGGGGTGCTGCGCAAGAAGATCCTGCGTCCCAGGCGCGGGTGGAAGCAATGGATATCTCCCAGCCAGATCCTGCTGCTGAACAGCGGGTAGAGGACGCGACTGGGCGTTACCCTCTGAGCGACGTGCAACCAGACGCCGCGCAGAGTAGCGCCCAGCCAGATGGCGCATCAGACAGCGCGTCCCTGGCGCCACCAACTGACCACGGTGGCGCCCAGCCAGACTCCTCCCTGGTGCCACAACCCACAGCTGCACCCGGCCCTTCCGCCAAGCCGGTTACTAGGAAGAGTGCCCAAGATGCTGCCGAGAAGGAGGCAGCCGAGAAGGAGAGAGCTGAGAAGAAGACGGCTGAGAAGAAAGACACCGAGAAAAAGAAGGCCGAGAAGCCAATCCCCGAGAAGCCAACTGCTCAGAAGGAGAAAGCAAAGAAGAGAGCTGCCGACATGCCGCCGCCGACCTCAGCTGGCCAGTCCAGGCAGCTGGTTATCCGCAATCCCAATGCGGTTCCTGCCGCCGCTATTATAGCTGATCAGCCCCTCTACCCTGATTATATGGTGAAGGTCAGCCAACAGCACCAGGTCGGCTTCTCCCCCACAGACCGGACTCTTGCTCTTCAGAAAGGGAGGAAAGCCGTGGCGGTGGACTCCAGGCCCCCGGCCCCCAATCAAGATAGATCCGTCTCCATTGCTTCTCGGGGAGCTCAAGACCAGGCGATAACGTCCCAGAGCCTCGAGCAAGTACTCGACCTGATTGGCTTCATCGACGCCAAGTGGGACAGCAAGGTTCTCGGCAACCCCAACTGGAACGGCATCGATCTGGGCGACATCGACCATATGCGCCAGGATTGGAACAAGGTGGACTTGGGTTGCAAACCCATGACCGTCTCGACCACCTCTGCTACACTTGCTGCCAAGATGTTCGTGCACCGCAAGAACGCAGAAGATCTTGAGCAGTCTTACGCGGTAAGCCTTAACTTATCCTTTCCGAGTTGCATCTTTTCTTCTTTTCTACTCGTCTCCCTTTTTCCTTAACCATCACCCAGTCCCCGAGATTCTGGCCGAGTAGGAGGATGCTCTCTCGAGTAGCCGCCTTCTCGGGTTGAATCTCAACTTCTTTGTCTGATTCATCTTTTTTTCTCTTTTCAGAACAGCGTACTGAAGCGGACTAACTTGCACCGTCAACTTCTCTGGAATCATGCCATTGCCAAGAGGCGCATTGCTGCCTTGGAGAAAGAGAAAGTGAGCGCCGAGGAAGCCGACAAGGAAGTAATGAACAGCACCATGAGGCTGTCTGAGGTTGAAGGTACGCTTCTAGCTACGCGGTTCTTGCGTTTTTTGTTTACGCCCGCTTCTGCTTTTTTGCGTTAACCGTTTCTACTCCACAGGGAAACTGAAAGCCCTGGTTGACGAGCACGCGAACTGCCGTGCCTTTGTTGAGAATGGCGAGGCCACCATCAAGAAGCTTGAAGGTAAACCACTGTCTACTCGGTTTGCCCTTGTGTCTGTTTCTCTCTTTCGCTTCTCTGCTAACCGTGCTTTGCTCTTTTCAGAAGATCATAAGAAGCTTGTTGTAGAACATCAAGATTGCCTCAAGCCTGCCGAGGTGCAGGTGCAATTGGCAAGCCAATCAGCGGCTCTGCAGAGTGAGCACGCTACCGAGATGGAGAAACTACAACTCCAGCTGCAGAAGGCACTCCAGGATGCCATCAACCTTGGTGCCGAGAGGGACAGAGTCATCGCCGAGAAGGCAAAGGCCGAGGCAACAGCCAATGCCAAGGTGAAAGCCCTCAAGCAGGAGTGCGAGGTGCTGACGAAAGCCAATGCTGGGCTCTTTACTCAGCTGGAGGGGCTCCGTCTGCTCGAGGAGAAGCATGTATCCAATGAAGAAGCATGGAAGAGCCAGCTGCAGGGGCTGCGCCACGAGTTGAATCGTAAGTTTTCTTCTCTCTGCATCTCTTCTTCTCGGCCCTACCTCCTCTCTAATTCTATTACTGAATTTCTCATTTGCTTTTTGCAGAAATCTTCCCTGACATCGTGTCCTCTTGCGCGCCTGCTTTGGCCAAGGCCCAAGCAGCTCGCCTTGAGAAGGGCGAGGCTGCGGACACCAGAGCCGAGATCGAGGATAGCATGCTGGTGATGCGAGAGCAGTTCGAACGCCTAGCCGGCGTGGGGACTGACCTGGTGCGCACCGGCTTCGAGCTCCACAAGCTCTTCTGGCCCCAGGATCCTGCGCCAACAACCATTTGTGGCCTTGCTCTGAAGCTGCGCAATGTGAAGGCCGAATTGAAGAAATGGCGCGCCTCGGGAGCTCGGGCGGGTGCTGATTTGATGTTGCTCTGCGTCGCCTCCTGGTATGAGAACTTGAACATGCAGATTATCCGCGGGAAGCGCGACAATTCCAAGTGGGAGACGGATCCCAGCTGCGTGACCATGCGCAAGCTGATTGCGCATGAGGTTGCGGAGTATGCTGACACGGCCACCTTCATCGATGGCCTCACTGAACCCGACACCGAGGTGGAGGAGGACGAGGAGGAGGACGAAGAATCAGATCCCGAGTTGGGCTTCTTCGATTCACCCAGGGGCAAGGCCGGGAAAGGGAAGGCCGCGATCGTCGCGAGTAGCGATGAAGAAGTCGAGGAGATCGACACAGCCGCCCTCGAGTTCGGCACCTCGTCAGGGGCCGCCCTTGACGACACCGTCAACCTCCACGCCCCCGAGACCGGCTCCGCCTCCGCGACAACGCCCATCTCGGTGGCCACTGCGACTTCTGAGCAGCACACCACCGAGCCTGACGCCGAGCAAGCGAGGACTGTTGATGCCAGCACAGAGGCGGACGCCACCAAGGCCACTGAGGAAGACGAAGCAACCAAGGCGAGCACCGAGAACACCCCGTCGACCTGAATTTGATTTTTATCCTGCAAACTTTTTACTCAAACACTTATCAGATCCCCGGGATGCCGGGAGCAAATGTATCAGACTATTTTATTCCGTTGTTACTCATTTTTATTCCCACTTGTTATTTTCAACTTAATCAATTTGTTCAACCTGGGCTGGATGCCGAGTTGCGTTATCATGCGAGTCCCCGAGTTGCATTTCTTATTCACTCTCCCTTTTCGTCTCAGCTCTACCCGCAACTTGTTGCTTTTTTGGTATTCGAGTCACAAGAGTTAAAGAGTAGAGCTGCAAATACTTAGCCGCTTAGAAACAATCATAGTAACGCAGCCCACCACTTAGCCGAAAAGACAAGACACAGAACAGTAATAAAAGCACCCTACTCGGTTCCTGCACTCTTCTTTTCCTTAGTAATTTTTCCTGTGCTCATGGACCTTTTGCTTGTTCCCTTGCTTGCCATGAAGCCGGGTTTCGGACAGCAGCAAAGTCGAAGAGTTGGCATGTAGGTTTAAACACAGTACTCAATGTACCTTTGAATTTTGAAGTAGAGCAACCGAATAGGCAAAAGGTAAAGCCGAGTAAAAACACTTAGAGCAATTTTGGACGAGGGCAGTCCCCGAGATCAATTTCAGATTGCAGAGTAGAATTTCAACTTGGATAAGAGGGTACATACACATCTTTGCTTACGAATGAAAACGACGGAGTAGAGCTACATTCCAAGGGCGCTTGGTTTCCTCTCCAGCTTTATCTGCCCTGTTCGCCTGTGGTGGGCGCGCATCTATAAGATAGTAAGCATCGTTGTGCAGCGCTTTGCTCACAATGAAAGGCCCTTCCCATGGAGGAGACAACTTGTGCATCCCGGCTGTGCGCTGCACAAGCCTAAGGACCATGTCTCCTTCTCGGAAAACCCTTGGGTTCACCTTTCGGCTATGATAACGCCGCAGGTTCTGCTGGTAGACAGCCGAACGTGACAGAGTCAGCTCTCTTGCTTCTTCAAGCAGGTCAACGTCGTCTTCTCGAGCTTCTCTCGCCTCCACCTCAGTGTAGAGGGTTACTCGGGGGGAGTCATGCTCTAGGTCTATTGGCAACACGGCCTCAGCCCCGTATACCAAGAAGAATGGCGTGTAGCCGGTTGACCGGTTAGGGGTAGTCCTTAGACTCCACAACACCGCTGGCAACTCGTCTAGCCAACACCCAGGTGTTTTCAGCAGTGGCTCCATCAGCCTTGGCTTTATGCCTGCCAGTACCATGCCGTTTGCTCTTTCAACCTGCCCATTGGAAGCGGGATGCGCGACTGACGCAACGTCTAGTCGGATATGCTTATCTCTGCAGAACCGCACCATTGCTCCCTCAGCAAAATTTGTGCCGTTGTCGGTGATGATGCTGTGCGGGTAGCCATATCTCAGGATCACATCCTTCACGAATTTCACAGCTGTGGCCCCATCGCACCTCCGAATAGGCTTCACTTCGATCCACTTGGTGAACTTGTCCACCATGACCAAGATGTGAGTCATGTTGCCTCTAGCCGGCTGGAAGGGTCCGACCATGTCCAAACACCAAACAGCAAATGGCCAAGTGATAGGAATTGTTTTCAGCTCGGAAGCAGGCATGTGAATCTTACTTGCGAACATCTGGCAGCCATTGCACTTCCTCACGATATCCTCAGCTTGCTGCAGTGCTGTGAGCCAGTAAAAGCCATGCCGAAAAGCTTTCTTGACCAACGCCCGAGAAGAGGCATGGTGCCCGCATTCTCCTTGGTGTATCTCTACCAGAATTTCTTCTCCTTCTGCCGGGTCCACACAACGTTGCAGCACGCCAGTGGCACTTCTCTTGTGCAGCACATCTCGGACTATAGCGTAGCCCTTGGATCTTCTCTGAATCTGTCTTGCAGCCACCTCATCTTCTGGCAGAGTACCATCCCTTAGAAAGGATAATATGGGCATAGCCCAACTCGGTGTCTCCCGTGCGGGAAACACTGGTTCGTCCACTTCCATTGGGACAGGTACCTCTGGTAGCTCTTTAGGGATGGGAGCACTTCTCTGAAGCCCAGATCGATTAGCAAGGACTTCCTCAATGAATGCGACAGTCCCCGGGTTAAGGACAGCAGTCCCCGAGTAAGGAGTGGCAGTCCCCGGGTAAGGAGTGGCAGTCCCCGAGTAAGGAATGGCAGTCCCCGAGTAATGAGTGGCAATCCCCGGGTAATGAATGGCAGTCCCCGAGTAAGGAATGGCAGTCCCCGAGTAGGGAGCGGAAGTCCCCGAGTAGAGGACGACAGTCCCCGGGTTTCCTGCAGCATTCTCCCAGTCAATCTCCATGGGATCAGATTCCTCGCTTGGCAGAGAAGGAACAAATATGGACTCCGAGTTGGGAGAAGGCTTGATGGATGGCTTCCTCAAGTGCTCCAAGGCGACTCCAGCCGGGATGGATTGCCGAGAAGATCCCAACTTGGATAACTCATCTGCTGCTTCGTTCTCTGCTCGGTGAATGTGCTGGAACTCACAGCCTTCGAAGAACCCAGTCATAGACTGCACCAGGAAGCGATATGATGCCATGTTGGCATCCAGAGCATCCCATGTACCAGAGACTTGCTGCACCACCAGATCTGAATCACCATAGCATATAATGCGTTGCACGCCAACCTCCTTGGATACTCGCAAGCCATGCACCACTGCCTCATACTCTGCTACATTGTTGGACGCTTTGAAGTGGATCTGCAACACATACTTGAGTTGATCTCGCTTGGGTGACGTAAGCACTACGCCAGCACCAAGGCCTTCCTTCACCTTTGAGCCATCAAAGTGCATCTTCCAGTAATTAGAAACTGGAGCAGGAGGTTCATACTGCACCTCGGCCCAATCCACCAGGAATTCCGCCAGAATCTGAGACTTGATGGCTTCTCTTCTCGCGTACGCGGGTGCATACGCGGCTAGCTCGATTGCCCACTTGGCTACTCTGCCACTCGCCTCCTTGTTGCCCATGATATCCGAGATGGGAGCAGAGCTCACAACCGTGATAGGATGCTCTTGGAATTAATGCTTTAGCTTCTTGGCGCCCAGGTACACACCGTAGGTCATCTTCTGGTAGTGCGGGTAGTTTTGTTTGGAGCTGGACAGCACTTCACTGAGATAGTACACTGGGCGCTGCACACTCTTGCCTTCTTCTTCTCGTTCCACCACAATCACCACACTGACTACTCGGTTAGTCGCAGCAATGTACAGCAGCATTGGCTCCTTGGGTAGCGGACTAGCCAAGATGGGAGCGCTAGCCAGCATTGCTTTCAGCTCATTGAATGCCACATCCGCTTGCGGAGTCCAGACAAACTTGTCACTTTTCTTCATCAATTGGTACAGAGGCAGTGCCTTCTCGCCCATTCGGCCCAGAAAACGGCTCAGAGATGCCAAGCAACCAGTGAATTTCTGCACATCCTTCAAGGATCTCGGCAAAGACATGCTCTCAATAGCTTTTATCTTCGAAGGATTAGCCTCAATGCCCCGACTAGACACCAGGAAGCCGAGTAGCTTGCCAGCCGGGACACCAAAGGTGCATTTACTCGGATTCAGCTTCATTTTGTACTTGCGTAGGTTAGCAAAGGTTTCCTCCAGGTCGGCAAGCAGAGTATGTGTTTTATTCGTTTTGATGACAATGTCATCTACGTACACCTGCACATTCTTGCCGAGCTGGTCGTGCAAGCATTTCTGCATGCATCTCTGATAGGTTGCACCCGCATTCCTCAAGCCAAAACACATGACACGATAGCAATAAGCCCCGTACGGGGTAATGAAAGCAGTCTTTATTTGATCAGCAGGATTGAGTGCAATCTGGTGGAAACCAGAGTAGGCATCTATGAAAGACAGCAGTTCACAACCAGCAGTGGAATCGATCACCTGATCGATGCGAGGTAGCGGGAAGGGATCCTTGGGGCATGCCTTGTTCAAGTCGGTGTAGTCGACGCACATGCGCCATGCAGTGGCAGCCTTGGGATCCTCCTTCTTCTTCTCGACCATGACCGGGTTGGCTAGCCAATCCGGATGCAGCACCTCCATGATGAAATTGCTTATCAGTAACTTGGTGATCTGGTCACCAATGGCCTTCCTTCTCTCATCTCCGAAGCGGCGCATAGCCTGCTTCACTGGCTTGGCGTCAGGACGCACATGTAATGAGTGCTCAACCAACTCCCTCGGGACCCCTGGTAGATCTTCATTGGACCAGGCGAATACATCCCGATTCTCACGGAGGAAGTGGATGAGCTCGCTTTCCTATTTCTCCGCCAACCCGGAGCCAATGATGGCTACGCGGTCGGGGAACTCGGGGTCGACCTGGACCTTCTTGGTCTCCTGAGATGCCTGCAATGCGATCCCATGCTGGGTACTCGGCACGCCTTGCGCGCCAGCTTGCGCGGACTGCGCCATAGCTACCACCTCATACATCTTCTTCTTCTCGGCAACAATCACCATCGACTCCGCCAACTGGGAACCAGCAGAGGCACACTCCATGGATTTCTTGTAATCACCAGAGATAGTAATTATGCCATTGGGACCAGGGATCTTCATCTTCAGATATGCAACATGGGTAGAGGCCATGAACTTGCTCAAAGCAGGCCTGCCGAGTAGAGCATGGTAAGGACTCTGATGATCAACCACCTCGAACTGCAGGCGCTCTGTGCGGCAGTTATCCCTGGTGCCGAATAGCACATCTATCCATACTCGGCCAATCGGGTTGCACGAGATCCCGGGCACAATGCCATGGAAAGTGGTCTTGCTGGGCAGCATCATGTTCTCGGCCAGGCCAAGCTTCTCGAGTGTGTCCTTGTACACAATGTTGATGCTGCTGCCGTTGTCGATTAGCACCTTGCTGAACCTCACATTCTTCTCGGGGCCCAGGAAGGTAGGGTCCAGCACCAAGGAGTAGCTACCCGGATTGGGCATCACCTTGGGATGATCTGCTCGGGACCACCTGATCTCCTGGTCACACCAATACATGTAGTGAGGGACAGCCGGAATCACTGCATTGACCTCCATGGCACGCCTGTGCTGTGATTGCTTGTCGACTGGCTCAGAAGTGAAGATCATGTAGCTCTCGTGGTGCTCTTGGTACTGGTTGGAGCCTCCGCCCCCATTGTTTCCGTTGTTGTTGTTGCCCTGGTAGTTGTTGTTGCCTCTGTTGTTGTTGTTGCGGTTGTAGTTGTTGTTGTTGTTGCGGTAGCTCTCATTGTTGAAGTTACGGTTGGCTCCTAAAGCCACCTGGTTCACATTCTCTCTTCTCGGGTACACTGGCGGCGAGCTGCAGGTGCGCGAGTAGGCTGCACATTGGCATTGGCCGCTGGCAGAGGAGGAGGAGGAGGCAAGCCATCACTCTTGATCACATCCCACCACTCACACTGCCGAGTAGTGTGGTTAGCAGGCCTCGAGGGGTGGTGAGTGTGAAAACTGCATGGACCATCCTTCATGTCATCAAAGACAAACTTCTTCGGCTGCTCGGAGTTTCCGCTACCCGACTGAGAGGTGCGAAATGGCTTCTTGTTGCCTTGGCCATGGTTCTGGTTCTGCCCGTAGGCTCCAGCAGGTTTCTGCCTTTGGCTACCACCAGCTCCAACGGTCACTGCATTCACCTCTTCAGGATCATACCGAGTATCTACTCGGCGCTTGTTGCGGAACTCGTTACGTTTGCTGTTGCTGAAGTTTCTTCTCGGCTCAGAGGATTCCATCAGGGGCTGAGTAGGATCACCGAGTGCGTACTGATCCGCAATCTTGATGGTCTCCGCCAGAGTGTTCGGCATCTCCCTCTGCAACCTCTGCCATAGCATACTGCCATGCCTACATCCCTGCGCAAACCAAGTAATGGCCTGCGCTTCATTCACACCTTCACAGGTGTTCCTCAATGTGCTCCACCAAGTAAGATACTCGCGGTCTGTCTCGTCTTCTCGCTGCCTGCAAGCGGACAGCTGCTGTGGCCTATTCGGCCTCTTGTATGTTCTCGTGAAGTTGCTGATGAAGGCATCCGAGAAATCCAGCCAGCAGTTGATGCTGTTCTTGGGCAAGTTGTTGAGCCAAGTGCGAGTTGGACCCTCTAGCATCTGCGGGACATAGCGCACCGCCCATCTCCTGTTGCCGTTCGCGATATGTACCGCGGTGACATAATCATTAAGCCAGTCTTCCGGCTTGGTGCTGCCATTGTAGCTCTTGGTGCCCCTTGCGAGCTGGAAGTTCTTCACGGACGGCTCGTTCATGATGCGCGGGCCAAAGCACTCGGGGCCAGGAGGACCCGTGTTCTCCAGCCGCGCCGACAAGCTGATCCGGTCCAGCTGATGCCTCGCATCTCCAGGCGCCAGCATGCGCTCGCCAACACGATCATGGACATCGTAACCAGCCATCTCCATGGCCGAGTAGCCGTCATCATATCTGTCCACATGCACAGCTGCAGGTTGCTCCACCGGGTTGGCGACTGGCGCCACTGCTCGCGGCTGCTGCCTCTGCCGAGTAGGCTGAGCTGCGGGTTGGCGAGAAGGACCTGGACGCGCTCCATCTCGGGCCTGGCTTTGAGCTTGATGGGCTTGAGAGCCTGCTCTTGCAGCGTTGTGTTCCTGCCCGGGCTGCTGCGGCACAGCAAGCTGTCTCGCGGCAGCAGCCGGGTCATACACCTGCATTTGCCTATCTCTGGCCGAACGTCCGCTGCGGCTCTTCTCGCGGCTGGGGTGCGGAGACGAGGCCTGATCGTTAGATCTAGCCGCATGCGAGTGCACCACCTGCGAAGCTCCAGCACCCGGGTTGGCCTTCCGGAACTCCTCATTCTGCCTAGCAGCCTCCAACACCAACTCGTTGAGTCTTTCTTGCTGCCTAACACGCGCATCGCCATCAAGACGAGGCAACTCGGCAGCTACAGCCTCTGCAGCTCTAAGTGTCTTGGCGGGTGTGCTATATCTGGGCCTGGTGGAGGTGTTTGCGGTGGCGGACTGAGCAGGAACCTCTACAACTGTCGCCATCTCGGCACCAAGGTTGCGCCGAGTGGCGCCTACTCTGCTAGCCCTCCTAGTGACTGGCGTGAAGCCGTGAGCCTTGTTATACTCGAGCTGATCTAGACTCAACTCCAGCCTCACCTTATCCAACTCCGCCTGCTCGGCAAGCAGCTCCTGGCGCTGCCGCTCAAGCTGCTCCCTCATGGCTAGAATCTCGATGTCGGTGGGAGTTGGCATGCCAAGTCGCCCAGCCGACGCGGGAATAGTCGGAGTAGTGGAAGGCGGCAAGTTGCACTCCTTCTCGTAGGGCCGGTGAGTTCTGCCACCAGCGCTCGCGCCAGCAGGGTCATCGACTATGGCCGCGGCGCCAGCAGCAGCTGTGCCGGCGTTTGCCGCCAAGCCAGTCACCATCACCTCAGCGCAGTTCGCAGAACGGCGCGCGGGCCTTCCGCGAGCAGCGATTACCGCGGGAGGATCCTCCGCGTCATGCACCAGCTCGGGGTAAGCGCGGTTGGCGACGGTGGCGACGTAGATGAGGTGAGAGCCGAAGGAGATCACCGAGCCGCCCTCCGGCATGGCCTTGCCGCCGAAATCGCCGGCGTTGTCGGTGACGAAGTCGAAAGAGCCGAATCTGTGGACAAGGCCACAGATCACGCGCTCCGCTGAAGAAGATCCCATCCGAATAGAAACTCCAGCCAGCGCCGCTGGTTGCCCCACGGTGGGCGCCAACTATCGTGGTGGTGTCATGGAAGATGCCATGGGATGGCTAAAGATGTGGGGACGAAGGACGCTGGAGGTGCTCGGGGAGGGATCACGCGACGAGTAGCCGCGTGAGGTACGAAGTAAACACTGCAAACAACACGATCTACCCAGGTTCAGGGCCCTCGTGAGGAGGTAAAACCCCTACTCCTGCCTTTCTCTATGTATTCTGGTGTCCCACCGAGTAGCCACAGTACAATGTTCTTGCTACCGAGTAGCCACTCTCCTCTCTACGTGATGAACTAGGTCAAGAATTAGGTCACGAAGTGTTCTAGCATGCGATCCCTCACGCAGGAGGCGGCGGGGCACCTTATATACCCGGTGCCCAGCCGGATACGTCCAAACATGGACAAGTGTCGACATAGTGTGCACATCGTCCTTCTTCCGGGTTCTCGCTGACAGCTTTGGTTCCTAACCTTGGCTGCATCCGGAAAGTCATTGGGCAAAACCAAGGGGACAGACTGGTATCACTGTGCCAAACACAGACTGGGGCCCCCTTATCCTGCGACCGCCTGCTTCCATGCTGTCACTGTCAGGCAGGCCGGTCCCAGATGAACAGTAGTTCGAATAGTGCCAAGTACGGACCCGGGATACGCGGGATCCTGTGTCAGAACGGCTCCTTTGACTTTCTGGCCCGAGTAGGTTCCCGCCAATTTTACTCGGGCCAACTCTTCTACTCGAAAGGACAGAACTTGATTGATTCTTCCTTCTGGTCATCTTGAGGTGAGACCGAGTAGCAGTCGACCGGGTAGCAAGTACCGGGTAGGCGGCTACTCGACCAAACCTCTCTTCTGATAGTTGCTTTTACCACTTGCCTTTACCCTACTCGGGGGTAACCCCCCGACACCACTTGTGATAACATTACAATAGTTCACGAATAATCCACAACGACAACAGAGGAGGTATATACAAGACGACTCAAATGAGTCAAGGATACAACTGATACAATACAAAGATCCAAATAACAGCGGAAGAAACAACATAGCGTCCAACTACGGACAAGATACAAATTGGACTAAGAGTCCTGAAGATAACCGATGGCGTCCAATCCCTGCCCAGGCCAAGCCGGAGGGATTCCCAAGCTAACGTCGTCAGACTTCAAACCTGCTGACTGCAATGTGGAATATGCAGCCACGAAATGGATTCGTGGGTCAGTACTATTAAGTACTGGCAAGTGGATAAACCATACTCACAAGATACCAGCGTAACCAATCATCACAAGATACAAATACTTTGGGTAGAACGGAAGGAAGGGATTATTGCAAAGAAGCGGTAGCGGGCTGCACTAACTAACTACAGAGACGGGCTACAACATCCGGCTAAAAGAAAGGGGTAAGATAGCGCGACAAAACCAACTATAACTACTCACCAAACAATACCCATCCAGTGTTACCCCCTACTAAGGAAGCAACCCAAGGAAACTCACACTGTTGATTAAGGTGACATTCATTTTTATGGTGGAGGTAATCTATATTACTAGTCAAGTTATCATCGTTAAGTGTAAGTTGTCTGAGTACTTGTTAGCCAGCACTTTCACCAAGTCATCCATAACCGCGGACAACACGGCTTCTCGAGAAGGTTAACCCTGCATGGATGCACCAATTTGGCCGTACACGTAAGAATGACCCGCCAGATGGAAAGGCCCTTCCACCAAGCGAGCACTCAACGCAACCCAACTCTTTTTCGCATCAAGACCAAAGAACCCCGTGCAATTGAGCGCACGGCTAATCAAGCCCCACGAAGAAAAGGAGACCCTCATAGCAATCTAAGAACGTGTCTCCCTAAATGCCGACTACAAAAGTTCCACCCTGGCGCCAAGGGTTCGCACCTGCATATGCATGCAGCAAATGGAAAACCCGAACTAAATGAGGCGATTTGGACGAGATGCGAATCGAATCAGAATTGCGGGGGGCGCCCATACTCGTTTCCCACATGCGGTTAGTGCGCTCATCATGGATCGGAGGACAAGACCCTTTTCCTAATTAAGGTCGACACTAGCAGGCCTCAAAACCACGCCGGGCCTCCTGCCGGTGCCTTATCATCAAATTATTATTACCCAAAACATTAACATGAAGTTGATTGAATTGAAACCCAACTATCAAACTAAACAGGTGATAAGACGGACAACAAGACTTAAGCGCAAACAACACTAAGCATGCAACTACGACACGAGGGCCAACAAGGTAAACAAACAACAGGTAATAGGAAGTGGAAGGAAGGCTATATCATGGTTGCAAGGTAAGCATATGATAGGATCGAGACACAAGCATCGAATCATAAGGCTAGAATAAAGGCAACGGGAAGAATCGGTAACAAGTGATGAAAGGCAGCCATAGGTAGCAAGTGAGTATACTTGCCTGAGATCCACCAAGTAGAGGTACATCCGCAGAACTTGTCGTTGATCACATCATCTCAGCGTCCTATCCGCGAAGAAGCAACGAACTAGAACAAACACCGGATGCAACAATTACTACTACGGCAAAAGATCTAGCATGATCCTATTTTATATGCATGACAATTAATTGGTGCATCAAAGTAAACCAGTTGACATGGTAAACATATTTAAATGGGCCCATATGCAATTTGGATTGCATATGGAAAAGCCCATGAGTTAATGTTGAATTAAATGATCTACAAATAACCATCATATGAAAGTTGATTAGAATGATGCATGGTTGATGAAAACAATAAGAAAACAAAAATAGCTTCAGTTTGATATGTTGTTTACCAAGTTTGGAATTTTATTTATTAAGTTATGAACTTTGGCATTTTAAATGATTTAAACAAACATTTGTTGTTTTCACCAATTTTAAATGTTCAAAACAGATAACAAAATTTATATTTGGAAAGAACACAAAATTTTAGATGGAATACATATTTCATTTGTTAAATTTGGATTTAAAATGAGCAAGTTATGAATTTGGCAATTTAAAAGGTGTATTTAAAGTATTGAATTATTGCACCAATTTTAATTAGGAAAAACAGTAAACAAATTGTATTGAAAAGGTTGAAAACATGTATAAAATGTTTCAATGAACATTTTGAGCTATTAAACATAATTTTTGGATCATTATTGAATTTATTATGCATTTTTCCATAAGCATTTTTATTCTACCCTTTTTAGTAAACAGAAGGAAACATGGTCAAATTTAATTCAATTGTGACCAAATAAAATACCACTGTGTAGAGTTTGTTAAGACAAAATTTTAGAGCCCAAGTTTGCTCAATTTGGGTGAACAGAACTCAAGTTATGAATTTCCAAAGTTTCAAATTTTAATAGCCATTTCTGTATTTAATTATTTAGTGCAAAATTTATTACAGAAACATGTTGCAACTTTGTGACTAACAGAAAGAGCACAAGATTCTGAATCCATAGAAAATTGAATAATTGAAATTGGAGCATTTTTCAATTTGTTATTGATTTTACAAATAAAGATTTAGTTTTGTCTTTCTGGATTTTCGAGAATAAAAGAAAATGGACAAGATAGGGGTGGCTTTTCGGCCGGACGGGGATTCAAACCCGCGACCGCGAGGTGCGCGCGCAGAGATGCGCTAGCCACTGGGCTACTGCGCTTGGTTGTGATGGATGTGGAGGCCGGCCCAATATGGGGAGATGCTGCGCGGGTTTTCTGACGAACTGAAGATGTTCAGTTTCTGTCCTCGACAGATACGCGAGGCCGGCGACATCCGGACACGGCGGCGCGACAGCAGCGAGCGACGCGCAAGGGCGTCGCGTCCAGAGCAAGGGGAGGGGAGAAGGAGAGGTCCAGCGGGTGGCGGCTCACCTCGAGGAGCTCGGAGGCGAGGCGGCAGCTCGGGGAGGTACTCAGCCTGACGGAGACGGACACGGCAATAGTAGTTCGCCGGGAAGAAAAATGGCGATGGCGTGGCCGATGGAGTCGCCCTCCGACCTCGGTTTCTTCAGAGAAAAGAAGGAGGGGGGCACCGGGGTTCCATTCCCGGCCTCCGGGGGTCGAGGCGACGACCACGGCGATGGCGCCATGGCCTCCAAGCTGCCGGCCATGGAGGTGCCCCCTCTGGTTCAGAAAGTTTCAGAGAAGGAGGGGACATAGGAGGAAGAAGGAGGGAGATGGCAACGGCGAGGAGATGGAGGGGAGAGGGGCTAGGGTTCCAGGGCGCTCCCTCGGGCGGCTTTTAAGGGGGGAAAGCAAGGGGGAGCAGGTGGAGGAGGGGGGAAACGACAGGAACATCACGCTCTCCTCGTGCCTGTTCGTCCGTACGGGGAAGAAAGGTGGGGAGTGGGCTGGGCTTTGCTCTGTGGGTTGTAGGTGGGCCTTTGTGGCCTGCCTCCCCACTGGTGTTTTTTTATTCTTTTTCTTTCTTTTATTTTTTTTTGTAGCAAAGGGATAAGAGAGAAATAAAGGGTTTTAGGATTTTATAAAAAAATTGAATTTTTTTTTATTGCATTGAGCATATTGAATGCCCAAGTGCACCAAGTTTTGTTTTTCAAAATTTCAAATATTAATTGGTTGTTTGAATTTGAATTTGAAACTCAAATTAGGGTTTTAATAAAAGGTGATTTATTTAACCAAGCAAATATTAATTCCAATTCAATTTTTATTGAAAAACAATTTGATTTTGAAACTAAGGTGCATTGTTTGATTTTTAATAGGAATTTGATTTGGAAACAAGGGTGCACTGCAAAATGCATGATGCAATGCAAAAAAAAGAAAAACAACCAAATCCTATTTGGGGGAAAATCCCCCGGGTGTTACAGACGACACCACTAACAAGGGATTGCGCCCTCGCAATCCACCCACTAACCCAGGAGGGGAAAGAAGTTCGACTATCGATTCTTCATGCTTCCAGTTGATCTCCTCGACACCACTAACAAAAGTTTCTCGACACCACTAACAAGGGAATCTTGCTCGGGTTGATGACGATCTTCTCCCACCAGGAATCTTCCGATGATCGAACCTATTAGGTTAAAGGCTCAGAAAACGTCCACCCACGTAGGATCCTAAAACTTTGAAAGATAGGTACGAGAGTAGACTCCAAAACAAATAGGATAGGAGGAGAAATAAAATAGAGATAAGGAGAAAACAAGAATCCTATTGAGATGTTTCCAAAACAGGTTTTGCACAAATAGTTTTTGACACTCTAGAAACAACGACCGTTCGCGAGGTTATCCTACAGGCTTTGCGGACCCGTTGCTTCGATAACCATTCGTATCGAAACAACTTTGGGAATCGGAAACCATGCTCTGATACCATTTGTGACGCCCTGAGATCGGGCACTATGGAGATTTCAACATTTCCGCCAAAATCCACATAATAACCGATTCCAGGTTGCCACTTGTGATAACATTACAACAGTTCACGAATAATCCACAACGACAACAGAGGAGGTATATACAAGACGACTCAAATGAGTCAAGGATACAACTGATACAATACAAAGATCCAAATAACAGCGGAAGAAACAACATAGCGTCCGACTACGGACAAGATACAAATTGGACTAAGAGTCCTGAAGATAACCAATGGTGTCCAATCCCTGCCCAGGCCAAGCCGGAGGGATTCCCAAGCTAACGTCGTCAGACTTCAAACCTGCTGACTGCAATGTGGAATATGCAGCCACGAAATGGATTCGTGGGTCAGTACTATTAAGTACTGGCAAGTGGATAAACCATACTCACAAGATACCAGCGTAACCAAACATCACAAGATACAAATACTTTGGGTAGAACGGAAGGAAGGGATTATTGCGAAGAAGCGGCAGCGGGCTGCACTAACTAACTACAGAGACGCGCTACAACATCCGGCTAAAAGAAAGGGGTAAGATAGCGCGACAAAACCAACTATAACTACTCACCAAACAATACCCATCCAGTGTTACCCCCTACTAAGGAAGCAACCCAAGGAAACTCACACTGTTGATTAAGGTGACATTCATTTTTATGGTGGAGGTAATCTATATTACTAGTCAAGTTATCATCGTTAAGTGTAAGTTGTCTGAGTACTTGTTAGCCAGCACTTTCACCAAGTCATCCATAACCGCGGACAACACGGCTTCTCGAGAAGATTAACCCTGCAGGGATGCACCAATTTGGACGTACACGTAAGAATGACCCGCCAGATGGAAAGGCCCTTCCACCAAGCGAGCACTCAACACAACCCAACTCTTTTTCGCATCAAGCCCAAAGAACCCCGTGCAATTGAGCGCACGGCTAATCAAGCCCCACGAAGAAAAGGGGAACCTCATAGCACTCTAAGAACGTGTCTCCCTAAATGTCGACTACAAAAGTTCCACCCTGGCGCCAAGGGTTCGCACCTGCATATGCATGCGGCAAATGGAAAACCCGAACTAAATGAGGCGATTTGGACGAGATGCGAATCGAATCAGAATTGCGGGGGGCGCCCATACTCGCTTCCCACATGCGGTTAGTGCGCTCATCATGGATCGGAGGACAAGACCCTTTTCCTAATTAAGGTCGACACTAGCAGGCCTCAAATCCACGCCGGGCCTCCTGCCGGTGCCTTATCATCAAATTATTACTACCCAAAACATTAACATGAAGTTGATTGAATTGAAACCCAACTATCAAACTAAACAGGTGATAAGACGGACAACAAGACTTGAGCGCAAACAACACTAAGCATGCAACTACGACACGAGGGCCAACAAGGTAAACAAACAACAGGTAATAGGAAGTGGAAGGAAGGCTATATCATGGTTGCAAGGTAAGCATATGATAGGATCGAGACACAAGCATCGAATCATAAGGCTAGAATAAAGGCAACGGGAAGAATCGGTAACAAGTGATGAAAGGCAGCCATAGGTAGCAAGTGAGTATACTTGCCTGAGATCCACCAAGCAGAGGTACATCCGCAGAACTTGTCGTTGCTCACATCATCTCAGCGTCCTATCCGCGAAGAAGCAACGAACTAGAACAAACACCAGATGCAACAATTACTACTACGGCAAAAGATCCAGCATGATCCTATTTTATATGCATGACAATTAATTGGTGCATCAAAGTAAACCAGTTGACATGGTAAACATATTTAAATGGGCCCATATGCAATTTGGATTGCATATGGAAAAGCCCATGAATTAATGTTGAATTAAATGATCTACAAATAACCATCATGTGAAAGTTGATTAGAATGATGCATGGTTGATGAAAACAATAAGAAAACAACAATAGCTTCAGTTTGATATGTTGTTTACCAAGTTGGGAATTTTATTTATTAAGTTATGAACTTTGGCATTTTAAATGATTTAAACAAACATTTGTTGTTTTCACCAATTTTAAATGTTCAAAACAGATAACAAAATTTATATTTGAAAAGAACACAAAATTTTAGATGGAATACATATTTCATTTGTTGAATTTGGATTTAAAATGAGCAAGTTATGAATTTGGCAATTTAAAAGGTGTATTTAAAGTATTGAATTATTGCACCAATTTTAATTAGGAAAAACAGTAAACAAATTGTATTGAAAATGTTGAAAACATGTATAAAATGTTTCAATGAACATTTTGAGCTATTAAACATAATTTTTGGATCATTATTGAATTTATTATGCATTTTTCCATAAGCATTTTTATTCTGCCCTTTTTAGTAAACAGAAGGAAACATGTTCAAATTTAATTCAATTGTGACCAAATAAAATACCACTGTGTAGAGTTTGTTAAGACAAAATTTTAGAGCCCAAGTTTGCTCAATTTGGGTGAACAGAACTCAAGTTATGAATTTCCAAAGTTTCAAATTTTAATAGCCATTTTTGTATTTAATTATTTAGTGCAAAATTTATTACAGAAACATGTTGCAACTTTGTGACTAACAGAAAGAGCACAAGATTCTGAATCCATAGAAAATTGAATAATTGAAATTGGAGCATTTTTCAATTTGTTATTGATTTTACAAATAAAGATTTAGTTCTGTCTTTCTGGATTTTCGAGAATAAAAGAAAATGGACAAGATAGGGGTGGCTTTTCGGCCGGACGGGGATTCAAACCCGCGACCGCGAGGTGCGCGCGCAGAGATGCGCTAGCCACTGGGCTACTGCGCTTGGTTGTGATGGATGTGGAGGCCGGCCCAATATGGGGAGATGCTGCGCGGGTTTTCTGACGAACTGAAGATGCTCAGTTTCTGTCCTCGACAGATACGCGAGGCCGGCGACATCCGGACACGGCGGCGCGACAGCAGCGAGCGACGCGCAAGGGCGTCGCGTCCAGAGCAAGGGGAGGGGAGAAGGAGAGGTCCAGCGGGTGGCGGCTCACCTCGAGGAGCTCGGAGGCGAGGCGGCAGCTCGGGGAGGTACTCAGCCTGACGGAGACGGACACGGCAACAGTAGTTCGCCGGGAAGAAAAATGGCGATGGCGTGGCCGATGGAGTCGCCCTCCGACCTCGGTTTCTTCAGAGAAAAGAAGGAGGGGGGCACCGGGGTTCCATTCCCGGCCTCCGGGGGTCGAGGCGACGACCACGGCGATGGCGCCATGGCCTCCAAGCTGCCGGCCATGGAGGTGCCCCCTCTGGTTCAGAAAGTTTCAGAGAAGGAGGGGACATAGGAGGAAGAAGGAGGGAGATGGCAACGGCGAGGAGATGGAGGGGAGAGGGGCTAGGGTTCCAGGGCGCTCCCTCGGGCGGCTTTTAAGGGGGGAAAGCAAGGGGGAGTAGGTGGAGGAGGGGGGAAACGACAGGAACATCACGCTCTCCTCGTGCCTGTTCGTCCGTACGGGGAAGAAAGGTGGGGAGTGGGCTGGGCTTTGCTCTGTGGGTTGTAGGTGGGCCTTTGTGGCCTGCCTCCCCACTGGTGTTTTTTTATTCTTTTTCTTTCTTTTATTTTTTTTTGTAGCAAAGGGATAAGAGAGAAAGAAAGGGTTTTAGGATTTTATAAAAAAATTGAATTTTTTTTATTGCATTGAGCATATTGAATGCCCAAGTGCACCAAGTTTTGTTTTCCAAAATTTCAAATATTTATTGGTTGTTTGAATTTGAATTTGAAACTCAAATTAGGGTTTTAATAAAAGGTGATTTATTTAACCAAGCAAATATTAATTCCAATTCAATTTTTATTGAAAAACAATTTGATTTTGAAACTAAGGTGCATTGTTTGATTTTTAATAGGAATTTGATTTGGAAACAAGGGTGCACTGCAAAATGCATGATGCAATGCAAAAAAAAGAAAAACAACCAAATCCTATTTGGGGGAAAATCCCCCGGGTGTTACAGACGACACCACTAACAAGGGATTGCGCCCTCGCAATCCACCCACTAACCCGGGAGGGGAAAGAAGTTCGACTATCGATTCTTCATGCTTCCAGTTGATCTCCTCGACACCACTAACAAAAGTTTCTCGACACCACTAACAAGGGAATCTTGCTCGGGTTGATGACGATCTTCTCCCACCAGGAATCTTCCGATGATCGAACCTATTAGGTTAAAGGCTCAGAAAACGTCCACCCACGTAGGATCCTAAAACTTTGAAAGATAGGTACGAGAGTAGACTCCAAAACAAATAGGATAGGAGGAGAAATAAAATAGAGATAAGGAGAAAACAAGAATCCTATTGAGATGTTTCCAAAACAGGTTTTGCACAAATAGTTTTTGACACTCTAGAAACAACGACCGTTCGCGAGGTTATCCTACAGGCTTTGCGGACCCGTTGCTTCGATAACCATTCGTATCGAAACAACTTTGGGAATCGGAAACCACGCTCTGATACCATTTGTGACGCCCTGAGATCGGGCACTATGGAGATTTCAACATTTCCGCCAAAATCCACATAATAACCGATTCCAGGTTGCCACTTGTGATAACATTACAACAGTTCATGAATAATCCACAACGACAACAGAGGAGGTATATACAAGACGACTCAAATGAGTCAAGGATACAACTGATACAATACAAAGATCCAAATAACAGCGGAAGAAACAACATAGCGTCCGACTACGGACAAGATACAAATTGGACTAAGAGTCCTGAAGATAACCAATGGTGTCCAATCCCTGCCCAGGCCAAGCCGGAGGGATTCCCAAGCTAACGTCGTCAGACTTCAAACCTGCTGACTGCAATGTGGAATATGCAGCCACGAAATGGATTCGTGGGTCAGTACTATTAAGTACTGGCAAGTGGATAAACCATACTCACAAGATACCAGCGTAACCAAACATCACAAGATACAAATACTTTGGGTAGAACGGAAGGAAGGGATTATTGCGAAGAAGCGGCAGCGGGCTGCACTAACTAACTACAGAGACGCGCTACAACATCCGGCTAAAAGAAAGGGGTAAGATAGCGCGACAAAACCAACTATAACTACTCACCAAACAATACCCATCCAGTGTTACCCCCTACTAAGGAAGCAACCCAAGGAAACTCACACTGTTGATTAAGGTGACATTCATTTTTATGGTGGAGGTAATCTATATTACTAGTCAAGTTATCATCGTTAAGTGTAAGTTGTCTGAGTACTTGTTAGCCAGCACTTTCACCAAGTCATCCATAACCGCGGACAACACGGCTTCTCGAGAAGATTAACCCTGCAGGGATGCACCAATTTGGCTGTACACGTAAGAATGACCCGCCAGATGGAAAGGCCCTTCCACCAAGCGAGCACTCAACACAACCCAACTCTTTTTCGCATCAAGCCCAAAGAACCCCGTGCAATTGAGCGCACGGCTAATCAAGCCCCACGAAGAAAAGGGGAACCTCATAGCACTCTAAGAACGTGTCTCCCTAAATGTCGACTACAAAAGTTCCACCCTGGCGCCAAGGGTTCGCACCTGCATATGCATGCGGCAAATGGAAAACCCGAACTAAATGAGGCGATTTGGACGAGATGCGAATCGAATCAGAATTGCGGGGGGCGCCCATACTCGCTTCCCACATGCGGTTAGTGCGCTCATCATGGATCGGAGGACAAGACCCTTTTCCTAATTAAGGTCGACACTAGCAGGCCTCAAATCCACGCCGGGCCTCCTGCCGGTGCCTTATCATCAAATTATTACTACCCAAAACATTAACATGAAGTTGATTGAATTGAAACCCAACTATCAAACTAAACAGGTGATAAGACGGACAACAAGACTTGAGCGCAAACAACACTAAGCATGCAACTACGACACGAGGGCCAACAAGGTAAACAAACAACAGGTAATAGGAAGTGGAAGGAAGGCTATATCATGGTTGCAAGGTAAGCATATGATAGGATCAAGACACAAGCATCGAATCATAAGGCTAGAATAAAGGCAACGGGAAGAATCGGTAACAAGTGATGAAAGGCAGCCATAGGTAGCAAGTGAGTATTGCTCACATCATCTCAGCGTCCTATCCGCGAAGAAGCAACGAACTAGAACAAACACCAGATGCAACAATTACTACTACGGCAAAAGATCCAGCATGATCCTATTTTATATGCATGACAATTAATTGGTGCATCAAAGTAAACCAGTTGACATGGTAAACATATTTAAATGGGCCCATATGCAATTTGGATTGCATATGGAAAAGCCCATGAATTAATGTTGAATTAAATGATCTACAAATAACCATCATGTGAAAGTTGATTAGAATGATGCATGGTTGATGAAAACAATAAGAAAACAACAATAGCTTCAGTTTGATATGTTGTTTACCAAGTTGGGAATTTTATTTATTAAGTTATGAACTTTGGCATTTTAAATGATTTAAACAAACATTTGTTGTTTTCACCAATTTTAAATGTTCAAAACAGATAACAAAATTTATATTTGAAAAGAACACAAAATTTTAGATGGAATACATATTTCATTTGTTGAATTTGGATTTAAAATGAGCAAGTTATGAATTTGGCAATTTAAAAGGTGTATTTAAAGTATTGAATTATTGCACCAATTTTAATTAGGAAAAACAGTAAACAAATTGTATTGAAAATGTTGAAAACATGTATAAAATGTTTCAATGAACATTTTGAGCTATTAAACATAATTTTTGGATCATTATTGAATTTATTATGCATTTTTCCATAAGCATTTTTATTCTGCCCTTTTTAGTAAACAGAAGGAAACATGTTCAAATTTAATTCAATTGTGACCAAATAAAATACCACTGTGTAGAGTTTGTTAAGACAAAATTTTAGAGCCCAAGTTTGCTCAATTTGGGTGAACAGAACTCAAGTTATGAATTTCCAAAGTTTCAAATTTTAATAGCCATTTTTGTATTTAATTATTTAGTGCAAAATTTATTACAGAAACATGTTGCAACTTTGTGACTAACAGAAAGAGCACAAGATTCTGAATCCATAGAAATTTTAATCATTGAAATTGGAGCATGTTTCAATTTGTTATTGATTTTACAAATAAAGATTTAGTTCTGTCTTTCTGGATTTTCGAGAATAAAAGAAAATGGACAAGAAAGGGGTGGCTTTTCGGCCGGACGGGGATTCGAACCCGCGACCGCGAGGTGCGCGCGCAGAGATGCGCTAGCCACTGGGCTACTGCACTTGGTTGCGATGGATGTGGAGGCCGGCCCAATATGGGGAGATGCTGCGCGGGTTTTCTGACGAACTGAAGATGTTCAGTTTCTGTCCTCGACAGATACGCGAGGCCGGCGACATCCGGACACGGCGGCGCGACAGCAGCGAGCGACGCGCGAGGGCGTCGCGTCCAGAGCAAGGGGAGGGGAGAAGGAGAGGTCCAGGAGGCGGCAGCTCACCTCGAGGAGCTCGGAGGCGAGGCGGCAGCTCGGGGAGGTCCTCGGCCTGACGGAGACGGACACGGCAACAGTAGTTCGCCGGGAAGAAAAACAGCGACGGCGTGGCCGATGGAGTTGCCCTCCGGCCTCGGTTTCTTTAGAGAAAAGAAGGAGGGGGGCACCAGGGTTCCATTCCCGGCCTCCGGGGGTCGAGGCGACGACCACGGCGATGGCGCCATGGCCTCCAAACTGCCGGCCATGGAGGTGCCCCCTCTGGTTCAGAAAGTTTCAGAGAAGGAGGGGACATAGGAGGAAGAAGGAGGGAGATGGCGGCGGCGAGGAGATGGAGGGGAGAGGGGCTAGGGTTCCAGGGCGCTCCCTCGGGCGGCTTTTAAGGGGGGAAAGCAAGGAGGAGCAGGTGGAGGAGGGGGAAAACGACAGGGACAACACGCTCTCCTCGTGTCTGTTCGTCCGTACGGGGAAGAAAGGTGGGGAGTGGGCTGGGCTTTGCTCTGTGGGTTGTAGGTGGGCCTTTGTGGCCTGCCTCCCCACTGGTGTTTTTTTATTCTTTTTTTTTGTAGCAAAGGGATAAGAGAGAAAGAATTGGTTTTAGGATTTTATAAAAAATTTGAAAACAATTTTATTGCATTGAGCATATTGAATGCCCAAGTGCACCAAGTTTTGTTATTCAAAATTTCAAATATTTATTGGTTGTTTGAATTTGAATTTGAAACTCAAATTAGGGTTTTAATAAAAGGTGATTTCTTTAACCAAGCAAATATTAATTCCAATTCAATTTTTATTGAAAAACAATCTGAGTTTGAAACTAAGGTGCATTGTTTGATTTTTAATAGGAATTTGATTTGGAAACAAGGTGCAATGCAAAATGCATGATGCAATGCAAAAAAAAGAAAAACAACCAAATCCTATTTGGGGGAAAATCCCCCGGGTGTTACATGGAGGAAGTAAACATGGTTAGGATACTTGGGATCCTCGAACCCCGGAGGTTGTTTAACATATACCATTTCATTTAGAGGACCATTTAGAAAAGCACTTTTAACGTCCATTTGATGCAAGATGAAGTTGTGACTAGTGGCAAATGCCATTAATATACGAATGGATTCAAGTGTAGCTACGGGGGCGAAAGTTTCACCGTAGTCAAGTCCTTCGACTCGAGAGTAGCCTTGAGCAACCAATCAAGCCTTGTTGCGAATCACTTGCCCATGAGAATCTTGCTTGTTTTTGAACACCCATTTAGTTCCAATGATATTATGATCTTTGGGTCTTTCCACTAGTGACCATACTTTGTTTCTCTCAAAATTATGGAGCTCTTCATGCATGGCTTGAACCCAATCTTCATCTTCAAGAGCATCATACACTTTGATAGGTTCAACAAGAGAGACATATGAATGAATACCACAAAACTTGAGTACTTGTCCACGAGTGGAGACACTTCTTCCCAAGCCACCAATAATATTATTTTTGTAATGTGAATTTTGTTGCAATCTTGATGCTTAACGAGTCATGATACGAACTAGTGCATCATCGGGATTCTCATTGGGGGGGAATATCCTCATCATTTCCTTCATCAAGACCATTGTCCATCCAGAGTGGAGTTCTTGGTGACGAATCACCAAGGTCATTTCCACCATTATCATTGGGTGGACCTTGATCATTTTCTTGATGAGTGGTATCCACTTGAAAGTCTACCATTTGATTGGTGGTTGATGTAGAGGGCTCCACTTGCGTAGAGCTAGTCCCATCCTCATTTGCCACAAGGTGTCCCTCAATGGGTATAAGTGGACCTATACCCATTCTTCCTATGGCTATGGAGGACGGTTCATCACCTACATCATCACAATTAATTTTCTCCACTTGGGAGCCATTATCCTCATGAAATTCCACATTCATAGATTCTTCAACACACCCGGTGGATATGTTGTAGACTCTATAAGTGTGGGAGTTCGTGGCGTAACCAACAAAAATGCCTTCAAAAGTTCTAGGATGAAACTTAGACAATCTAGTTCCCTTTATGTAGACTTGGATTTTTCACCCAAAAACTCGAAGATATTTGAGGTTTGGTTTGTTACCGGTTAGGAGCTCATATGGAGTCATGCCAATCATCGGACGAAGGAAGAGTCGGTTAGATAGATGACAAGCGGTGTTGATGGCTTCGGCCCAAAATTTATATGGGGATTTGAACTCGGCCATCATAGTTCTTTCCATATCAATAAGTGTGCGATTCTTCCTCTCCGCTACACCATTTTGTTGAGGGGTGTACGCAGCGGAATATTGATGTCTTATCCCCTCTTCACTCAAGAATTCATCCATGGTGTAGTTCTTGAACTCGGACCCATTGTCACTCCTAATAGACAAGATCTTGGTGTCATATTGTCGTTGCACTTCGGTGGCCCAAGTTCTGAACCTTTCTTGAGTCTCACTCTTCTTCTTGATATAGAAAACCCAAGTGTATCTTGTATAATCATCAACAATCACCAAACAATACTTTTTGCCCCCGAGACTATCATATGTGGGAGGCCCAAATAAATCCAAGTGAATAAGCTCAAAGGGCCTTGTTGTGGAGATGATTGATGTCTTGGGATGATTCTTCTCGTGCATCTTTCCTGCAATACAAGAGCTACAAGGACGATCTTTGGAAAAGTTCACACTTGTTAGTCCTACCACGTGCTCACCCTTTACAAGAGTTTGTAAATTTATCGTCGGACTTAGCCATTAGACAAGTGGCGATATGTGTAGTTTCTTTCGAGAAATCTACTATATACATACCATTTTACACAAATCCAACAAAATCTACTTTAAGAGAAATAGTGTGAAGAACAAGCACCTGATGTCGCCCAAATACACATGTAAAATTGCATTCACAAAGTTGCAAGACGGAAAGAAGATTATAGCTAAGGGACTCAACAAGGAGGACTTTCTCAATGGATGAATCCGGAGAAATGACCACCTTGCCATGTCCCAATACCTTAAGTTGTGAGCGATCACCAATAGTTACATGAGAAAATTTGAGAAGTTGGAGTTTCAAATCATCTAACACTTCCTTGCTTCCGGTCATGTGTGCGGAACACCCACTATCAATCATCCATGATGTTCCACCGGAAATACAACCCTACAATGAATCAACTTCTTGTCTTAGGTACCCATTTTTGGATGGGTCCTTTTTTGTTAGTCACAAGGGTCTTAGGAACCCAAATAGCATGCTTGTAATCATCACCATATGAGGTGCCAACATATTTTGCATAAACATGACCATCAATAGATTTAAGAAGAACACAAGATGGGTTATACTTTCCCGCAAAGTTTTTGTGAGTAGTAGTGTTCCTAGGAACGCTACTCTTAGCAATAATATCAAACTCATCTTCATCATTAGCCAACTCCCCCTCCTTCACAAAAACAATAGAGTTAGTGGAGGGAGTTGACTTCTTCTTATAAGCCACCTTGGAAGTGGAACCAAAACCAAGGCCTTCCTTGCCAATAACTCTCTTATGATTACTCAAAAGATCATTAAGGTTCTTTTGCCCTTGAATGCATGTGGAAAGACCTTTATTGAGTTGTGCCTTCAACCTATTTTTCTCCTCAATGAGAGTTTCCTTGACACACAAAGGGTTAGTAACATAGGAGTTTTCATTCACAATTTTTACCCCTTTTAATGTCTTGAGCTCATTTGAAATTGTTCGATAATCAGTTTGAAGCTTATCAAAATCCTTAATGAGTTCATTGTAACCTTGGTTTGTTGCATCATTTAAGGCCATGAATTCCGTTACCTTAGCAAAAGCATGTTCACAATAAAGTTTTACTTTAGCTATGTCAATTGCAAAGGTTTCCTGTCACGACCCCAGACCCAGAGATATACATACTGTTATGTGCTCCTAGCCATGGACTCACAAGGGCTTCAGGGTTACCAGCCCCAGCCGCAACAAACAACGGCAGGCAGACCGGATTCATCGGCACATAGTCCGGATCCCCAGTCTACTACTCCTTGTATCCATGCTAGTCATAACCAACTATGCATATCAAAGCGTCCACGAATCGAATGAAACTGAAGGAAACGGGACCAAAGTTATACAGAGCTGCTATGTGTCCAGAAAGTGCAACAACAATCGAGGGTTACTGGGGTTACCTCGCCCCAGGCCGATCACATCGACAGGCGGGCTCGGACATGGATCATCGGCTCCACAACCCCTCGACTGCGACAACTATGCAGGCATAGCCAAAACTGTATAACAATGAGCTCGAAACCAACAACCGATCAAAGCAACACTCTAGACTAAGAAACTTTATTAAACAGGTGTTACTAGAGTATAGCTTACAAGCAGAGGTCACATGACCCAACATTACATCAGACAACGGAAGGCAAATTATGTTGCTAATCAACAAGAACAAAAAAGGCCTAAGAGGCCGCAACATAAGGCGACGTCCCAGCCCATAGATTCCAGGCTGCTACCTGGGAACCCCGAACTACTCGTCGATGTCCACGCTGAATCACCACTGAAGTGAGGAACTCCACCTGAACCAAATTAAGCAAACCTGAGTACGGGAGGTACTCAACAAGACTTAATTAACCTATTATATATCTGCTAACTTCGGAAAGGGTTTTATGAAGGCTGATTTGCGTAAAGCAATCTTTGTTTTTCAAATCGAGGGAGAATAGCACGTCTCATAGAATGTTTTTCAAAACAGATGAGAAAGCTACTCAACTACTGAGATCATCATCTTTTCATCCACCAACATCATTTTCCAGCACCTCACATGCTACAAGGATCACCCCTCCCGGCATCTCCGGGGAGGCACCCTTCATTCATTGCCAACATCTTTTACGCCACTTTCAAGTTATCTATGACCCCGTGACTTTCACCAAGTCGTCCATAACCGTGGACACGGCTTTCCGAAAGATTTATCCCTGCAGGGTGGTACACTTTACCCACACGTACCATCCGACTCTTAATGCCAAGCTATTGGCACAATTCCGACTATGTGCCGGCAGAGTGTGGTTGGCTCCGACCTTTACCTTGCTCGACCCTATCCATGAGTCATCCCAAACAGGGCCACCCCGTCAACAGGGAGTTGGCCACCTCCTGACGGCACCTGTTCTGTGAGTCAGGATCAAGATCCGTGTACGTCCATCACTTGTCCCGGTCACGCCCTAGTTTTTCTCCAAATCGTTTTCTGACTCACACGCAGATGGAAATAGCAAACTACGTGACTCATGGATGTGGCCAAACAAGTTAGTTAGTCGAGCGAGGTTCATTGGCTCGCGCGTGTGGTTGCACGCTCAGTCTTGGTTTCCGCGGCGAGACCTTACTCCTAGGGTTGGCAAGTACAGGACAAAGAACCACTTCCAAAGTGGCCTCCCGTCCAAGCCTTAGTCATGTTAACCACACAATGCTCATCTCACCACGTCATCATATCATACTAGGTTCTCGTAGCTCTGATTCATCAACCGGATGGAGCAGAGGTAAACAAACATGTATGACTAAGCAAAGCAGATATGAGGCTCTGGCGATGCGCACAACCAATTCTATGGCGGCTAGGAGCAGTGGATCAGGATATCTAGGTTATGCAGTATATAGGAGAATTCTATCTACTGACATCAAATAGTTTGGAACCGAATGCAAAGTACGAGATTCAAATCACTTTGAAATCATATATGAGCAGATAAGGGGTTATGCTTGCCTTTGTTATAAGAAAACCAGATAAATATCTTCTGGAATAAGTGCTTGACTTGTCGGTTAAGATCAAGTATTCGTCATGGAGTTGTTGGCCTTCTCTTCGGAGTCGGATTCTATCGAGGAGGAAAAACACCGAAACAAAGGAGAACAATCAACCATGGCATCGATGCAATGCACAACATGTATGCATGGGCAAATTAATGCACTAAATTAAGGCCCTAGGCATGATCGTTGGGTTGCTAGGGTTCGTATAGCAATTATGCAATTTTACTGGAATTAGCCCGAAATAGGCCCCGGAGGGGGTTTCGGGCGATTATGGAAGTGGATCAAGTTTTAATTGCTCAAATGCGTTTGAAAACATCATAAACATGTTGCATTTATCATTTTGAGCATTTTGGTATATAACTTTTAATTTTCTAATTTTATTGAATAAAAACTTATTTTTCTATTTTTAAATGATTAAACAACATTAAATAAAGGCTATTTTCAACTTTCTCAAACATGATTGAAATTGGCATATTTGGGTAGATAATAATTTTCTGAACATTTCTATGTTTTTATTTTATTTTTTTGATTAATAAAACATTAGTTATTGAATTTATAAAATTAACCATTTTCTGTAATTACTTAAAACAGAGGGCCCACGTGTCAGTTCATTTGGTTTTAAAGAAAAACAGGAAAAGGGCCTGTGACATGGGCATGACGTCATGGTGACATCATCCCGAGGCCAAAAGCTCACAGATGCTATGCAATTGATCGAATCCGCGCGGGGTTTTGGAATTGAAGGTCTCCACGAGCTAGAGCAGAGCGAGAGGGAGCTGGGGGTGCGCGCGGCTGACCGAAAGGTCACCGGAGAGCTCGCCGGCGAGCATCCGCGCGGCGGCGGTGATGGAAGCACGCCGGGGAGGGGTATCCGAGGGGAAGAAGGCGACCTGAGAGCACCGGGAAGCTCACCTCGTCGTGGTGAAGCTCAGGGAGGGGTCGGGGAAGGCAGGGCAGGCCGGAATCGGCCGCATCGAGCCCGGCGGCCACCGGCCGGACTTGATGAAGATGGCCCCGATTCACCTTCTTTCGATCGTCCCGGGAAGCGAGACTGGACGAGGATGTAGAGGAGAGGATGAGGAAGCCTGTGATGGCCACGGAAGGGCGAGGGAGTGGCTGTAGCGCCGGCGGCGAGCGGCGGCCGGCCGGTTCGGGTTTCCTCTTCGGTTCCTTGCGTGCGGTATACAGAGAGCGAGAGAGAGGACGTGCATCGGCCAAGAGGGAGGAGGGGAAGAGGGCCACGGAACCCTCTGCGTGTTCTTATCCTTGCGAGGCGAAGCAGGAGGTGGCACGGCTTGCCGGCGAGCAGCCTGCTTGCCTTCTGGCAAAGGAGGAAGACGACACAGGGGTGTTTTTCGAGAAAACCCCCTGGGAGAAAAACAGAATTACAGAGAGGCCCTTGTCCACATAAAACTAGTTTTTGAGGACCTTTTTGCAAGGATAAAAATTGGCTAAAATAGTTTTTGAAAACCTTATGAAATTTGCAAGCTCACCATTTCTTTGCTTTCCAAAATTGAAATTGTTTTTAAAACAAAATTTGGGTGATCACTTTAAGTGATTTTGGTCATTTCATATGGTTGTTTCAAATGTAAAATTTTAACCAATGTTTTTATGCATGTATGAGATGCCAACAACACACCACCACCCTATTGTAGAAAAACAGGGATGTTACAAATCTACCCCCCTTACAAGAATCTCGTCCCGAGATTCCCGAAGGAGAAGAAAGAAGAACACCGGTTTTGAACGATCTTCTCGAACCTTACGGTTCTCTTCTTGAAGAGGTTGGTCCGTAGCATCTTGAAGTGTTGCACGGATACACCTTAGGTAAGAGGAAAACTCTTAGGAAATGATCTTCACGAAGATCGAGTATCTCATGGACAACTCATGACAAGAATGTTCGTAAAGAACTGCTGAGTTATCATGCATGAAACACATCAAGGTAACGGAGTGAGTAGAAGATGGTTTCAAGTTTGTGGACGATGGTTCTTGAAAGGATTTAGAATTGAGCTTTGCACAAGACTTTAAATCCTTTTGTAAAAGAAAGGATGGATAACTTGTGACGTCGAGGTTTCTTCCAACAGAAAACCGGAATGAAAGGATGGTCTTGGATACCACGACATAATATCCACAGACGAGGGAGAACACGAGAAAACACTGTAATCGTGCGTCGGAGAGAATTTGATACATGATTATGTTCACTCTTCGGAGTGGACACAGAAGATAACGGAACTTTCATTCCGTTAATGTTTGTCGAAAACCTTGTCAAGGATCGGGATGTTACTTCACTGCAGAAGATGAGTAACCAGAGGATATTGGAATCATCGTATTTGACGAGGAATTTTTGGTCACACCGTTAGGATGGGTAACCAACAGTGATTGAAACACCGAAGGAAAATAGGGAATCTCTTTCCTATGGTGGATTTGACGTAGCAATACGTTTACCACATGGTTAAGATCCCAAGGTTGAAGTGATTGACAAATTCACACAATGTGTGAGATGAACAGAATTTCAAGTAGAAACAACTTGAAAAGGGAACTGATCAATGGCGGTTACAAAACACTACGAGATGTTCTTCTCATGAACTTGTTTCCAGTGGAAGAAAGATTTGAGGATTGACAAGGAGACATTGGAAGAATCAACTTCCAGGTTCTCCTGGAGGTTCTTGATACCAATATCAAGCTTATGCAAGCCTTCTACAGGTAATCAAGTGAATGTAGATCTCCGGTTTGGAAGGACGGGGAGAGAAAACTTGTTAGAATGAACCACACAAGAATTCTCACGGGGAGTGGTTGTTCTTACGGATTTAAAGGATTATAAAGTTAGGCCTTCCGGCTAGTTGTGCCAACCACAACATCAACCATGCCGGATTTTCAAATGAACCTAATTCAATTTCCTTGAGAAAACACCAACCATCGTTGCTGCTTGAGATTCAGCTCTGGTTAGTGAGTTGATAACTCAGACTCGATATGTTTGATCAGCGGGATTGCACCGGTTACCAACGAGATACATATGCTGGATTCTCAAGATATGGACTATGATGCCAAGCTCAAGAAGATGATCAGGATTATGGAACCCATGTATTAGCAACTTGTGGAAGACGGTTGCACCCACATGACTTACTTACAAAGAACACATCGGAGTCCTGGTTGGGAAGATCATAACAAAGATAACGAAGTTCTTAAACTTCTTCTCTTTTACGAAAGATCAATCAGTGGCTTAATGTGGATGGAAACTTCTTACAGTAGACGGAGGTAACAACCAACCATCTTAAGAATAGTCCACACATGCATGACCGACTTGGGATTATTCCCGAAGGAACAAGAAAACTCTACTCGGATCCACGGCGACAACATTCACCAGGAGCACATGGACCGGAGTAAGTCACTTCGAACATCGAGAGCACAACTTCGTGATAACACAAAGATGGTTCTCAAAAGTTTCCAGCATTAATGCCAGGTGTTCAAAATGAACCTCTTGCAACTTGGAGAAACATGAATGTCATCGATGGGCTCAACGACACTATTATCAGAACACTCCAAGAAGAGGGACTCATATGATATATGAACAAGGCATAACATTGGTCAGACCAAAGGACATGAAGGTGTACTCGGGCAAAACACCATGAGTGAAAACACTATAAAGATAGTCCTTGAATCTTTTCTCGATTTGATGATAGCCCAAATCAAATCAAGGTTGGAATGATAGCATGTCCACTGAAGAGATACTATCATGCTTCCATGCAAAATAATTAGACATCCCTTATCGAAGGATCAAGTTGGGCAGAGCCCTTGTCTTTCAACTCTCCAAGTTGTTGTTTTAAGCTCAACCAACCAGACCAGGGTATCCAGCACAATTTTCTTAGAGAAAGGAGTAATTCAAAATACCCCTTGCTTAGACATTACGGTCAGGTGACAACCTGGCGATACTTCTAGAAAGACAACCAGAATATCACAACCTACCGGTATGTCTCGATGTTTGGAAGGAAACTTGCTTTTCAGAGCAACCGATATGATCATGAGAGCTTCGGTATGAACCTAACTCTTTGACCAGAAATGTGCACCGGAGTGAACGGATTTGGTAACACGACGAACTTCAAACAGAGACCGGGTGACCAATAGTGCTAAGAAGGATACAGATGTTTTCTTAGATTTCCAAAGCAATAAGAATTGCTAGGAATACCTGATACACACATCAATGCACATACCCAACATTCTTGAGAGTTCAAGACTGGAAGAAAGGGGAGTGAAGATGTGTACGAGCATCACTTCATCAACAAGGCCATGAAATTCAACACAGCCTCTGGATATACAAGAGTGTGATACTCGAAAGTGGAACAGAACAGAAGCTGATGAAACTTCTTTATTCCGCGGAATACAAAACTTTGACCTGTTCCTAGGGATGAACGAGGTTCTGGAGTTTGTTTCTCCTGAGATCCCAAGGTGGAATGTTTTGACGGAAAAACAGGAGCAAATGCATTGGAAATATCCAACACACATATGTAACTTGATTTCCAAAACAACGGATGGAGTTCGGAAAGCAACTAAAGAGTAGGAACGTGCTCTGGAAAATCCTGAGATCACGTTGAATGCACGGGGTAATACTCATGTGTAGAACCCATGCAAAAACGAGAGGTGTAACAGAGTCAAGAACAAGGATATGGAATCATAAAGAACACTCTTGTTGTGATCCCTTTTTGGTTCCAAAGGAAAGCCTACGGCTATGAGAGTTGGAATTTCCTAACCATTCTGAGTAAAACAGATTCCTCAGGATTCAACGAAACAGAACTTGGGTTAAAGGTCAGCATCCTGTACTGATGGCATGAGCATCACATGGTTATGAAACCACATGACTCAACTCACCGCAATTCAGCACATTCCGGGACCTTCGGTTCAAGTCCAAGGTTGAAAACATTGAAAAGGATTAACTACTATCTTAGTGCCTTGAAGGACACTACGAATAGCGATTACGAAGTATCTTTCAAAAGACAGCGTAACTCCGGACGAATTTGGGCAGAGGATAATGGATACATTCGAGATGGAGAGCAGATCTCGAGGTTCAGGATTTTGAGATTTTGGAACATGTAAGAATGTGGAAACCACACAGCTCTGAGAGATTAGAATGGAAGGAAATCTCCCATTTGAAACGAGAGATAACGGAACACGGAACACACACGACTCTAGAACTCATAACTAGGTCAACTTGGGTACAAAACGTCTTGCCAGAGAAGGCACCTAGGTTTTGAATGACTAGAAGAGATAGCAAAACCTTTTCAAATCCAAAACAGGTAAGATGACCCAGAGTTTAGAGCGATACCAGATACGGAATAAAAAGAATCCTAAGAAGGTTTTTCACAATCCATTTGGAATTTTCAAATAGTTTTCATAAACTCTAGACTCAACATCGACCAAGCAGTAAGGTTTTCCTATAGGCAGTCCTGCTCTGATACCAAGACTTGTCACGACCCCGGACCCAGAGATATACATACTGTTATGTGCTCCTAGCCATGGACTCACAAGGGCTTCAGGGTTACCAGCCCCAGCCGCAACAAACAACGGCAGGCAGACCGGATTCATCGGCACATAGTCCGGATCCCCAGTCTACTACTCCTTGTATCCATGCTAGTCATAACCAACTATGCATATCAAAGCGTCCACGAATCGAATGAAACTGAAGGAAACGGGACCAAAGTTATACAGAGCTGCTATGTGTCCAGAAAGTGCAACAACAATCGAGGGTTACTGGGGTTACCTCGCCCCAGGCCGATCACATCGACAGGCGGGCTCGGACATGGATCATCGGCTCCACAACCCCTCGACTGCGACAACTATGCAGGCATAGCCAAAACTGTATAACAATGAGCTCGAAACCAACAACCGATCAAAGCAACACTCTAGACTAAGAAACTTTATTAAACAGGTGTTACTAGAGTATAGCTTACAAGCAGAGGTCACATGACCCAACATTACATCAGACAACGGAAGGCAAATTATGTTGCTAATCAACAAGAACAAAAAAGGCCTAAGAGGCCGCAACATAAGGCGACGTCCCAGCCCATAGATTCCAGGCTGCTACCTGGGAACCCCGAACTACTCGTCGATGTCCACGCTGAATCACCACTGAAGTGAGGAACTACACCTGAACCAAATTAAGCAAACCTGAGTACGGGAGGTACTCAACAAGACTTAATTAACCTATTATATATCTGCTAACTTCGGAAAGGGTTTTATGAAGGCTGATTTGCGTAAAGCAATCTTTGTTTTTCAAATCGAGGGAGAATAGCACGTCTCATAGAATGTTTTTCAAAACAGATGAGAAAGATAATCAACTACTGAGATCATCATCTTTTCATCCACCAACATCATTTTCCAGCACCTCACATGCTACAAGGATCACCCCTCCCGGCATCTCCGGGGAGGCACCCTTCATTCATTGCCAACATCTTTTACGCCACTTTCAAGTTATCTATGACCTCGTGACTTTCACCAAGTCGTCCATAACCGTGGACACGGCTTTCCGAAAGATTTATCCCTGCAGGGTGGTACACTTTACCCACACGTACCATCCGACTCTTAATGCCAAGCTATTGGCACAATTCCGACGATCTGCCGGCAGAGTGTGGTTGGCTCCGACCTTTACCTTGCTCGACCCTATCCATGAGTCATCCCAAACAGGGCCACCCCGTCAACAGGGAGTTGGCCACCTCCTGACGGCACCTGTTCTATGAGTCAGGATCAAGATCCGTGTACGTCCATCACTTGTCCCGGTCACGCCCTAGTTTTTCTCCAAATCGTTTTCTGACTCACACGCAGATGGAAATAGCAAACTACGTGACTCATGGATGTGGCCAAACAAGTTAGTTAGTCGAGCGAGGTTCATTGGCTCGCGCGTGTGGTTGCACGCTCAGTCTTGGTTTCCGCGGCGAGACCTTACTCCTAGGGTTGGCAAGTACAGGACAAAGAACCACTTCCAAAGTGGCCTCCCGTCCAAGCCTTAGTCATGTTAACCACACAATGCTCATCTCACCACGTCATCATATCATACTAGGTTCTCGTAGCTCTGATTCATCAACCGGATGGAGCAGAGGTAAACAAACATGTATGACTAAGCAAAGCAAATATGAGGCTCTGGCGATGCGCACAACCAATTCTATGGCGGCTAGGAGCAGTGGATCAGGATATCTAGGTTATGCAGTATATAGGAGAATTCTATCTACTGACATCAAATAGTTTGGAACCGAATGCAAAGTACGAGATTCAAATCACTTTGAAATCATATATGAGCAGATAAGAGGTTATGCTTGCCTTGGTTATAAGAAAACCAGATAAATATCTTCTGGAATAAGTGCTTGACTTGTCGGTTAAGATCAAGTATTCGTCATGGAGTTGTTGGCCTTCTCTTCGGAGTCGGATTCTATCGAGGGGGAAAAACACCGAAACAAAGGAGAACAATCAACCATGGCATCGATGCAATGCACAACATGTATGCATGGGCAAATTAATGCACTAAATTAAGGCCCTGGGCATGATCGTTGGGTTGCTAGGGTTCGTATAGCAATTATGCAATTTTACTGGAATTAGCCCGAAATAGGCCCCAGAGGGGGTTTCGGGCGATTATGGAAGTGGATCAAGTTTTAATTGCTCAAATGGGTTTGAAAACATCATAAACATGTTGCATTTATCATTTTGAGCATTTTGGTATATAACTTTTAATTTTCTAATTTTATTGAATAAAAACTTATTTTTCTATTTTTAAATGATTAAACAACATTAAATAAAGGCTATTTTCAACTTTCTCAAACATGATTGAAATTGGCATATTTGGGTAGATAATAATTTTCTGAACATTTCTATGTTTTTATTTTATTTTTTTGATTAATAAAACATTAGTTATTGAATTTATAAAATTAACCATTTTCTGTAATTACTTAAAACAGAGGGCCCACGTGTCAGTTCATTTGGTTTTAAAGAAAAACAGGAAAAGGGCCTGTGACATGGGCATGACGTCATGGTGACATCATCCCGAGGCCAAAAGCTCACAGATGCTATGCAATTGATCGAATCCGCGCGGGGTTTTGGAATTGAAGGTCTCCACGAGCTAGAGCAGAGCGAGAGGGAGCTGGGGGTGCGCGCGGCTGACCGAAAGGTCACCGGAGAGCTCGCCGGCGAGCATCCGCGCGGCGACGGTGATGGAAGCACGCCGGGGAGGGGTATCCGAGGGGAAGAAGGCGAGCTGAGAGCACCGGGAAGCTCACCTCGTCGTGGTGAAGCTCAGGGAGGGGTCGGGGAAGGCAGGGCAGGCCGGAATCGGCCGCATCGAGCCCGGCGGCCACCGGCCGGACTTGATGAAGATGGCCCCGATTCACCTTCTTTCGATCGTCCCGGGAAGCGATACTGGACGAGGATGTAGAGGAGAGGATGAGGAAGCCTGTGATGGCCACGGAAGGGCGAGGGAGTGGCTGTAGCGCCGGCGGCGAGCGGTGGCCGGCCGGTTCGGGTTTCCTCTTCGGTTCCTTGCGTGCGGTATACAGAGAGCGAGAGAGAGGACGTGCATCGGCCAAGAGGGAGGAGGGGAAGAGGGCCACGGAACCCT
This sequence comes from Alopecurus myosuroides, assembly GCA_028641055.1. Taxonomy (NCBI): domain Eukaryota; kingdom Viridiplantae; phylum Streptophyta; class Magnoliopsida; order Poales; family Poaceae; genus Alopecurus; species Alopecurus myosuroides. The sequence goes on from CM054060.1 coordinate 326,308,168, forward strand.
CTGCGTGTTCTTATCCTTGCGAGGCGAAGCAGGAGGTGGCACGGCTTGCCGGCGAGCAGCCTGCTTGCCTCCTGGCAAAGGAGGAAGACGACACAGGGGTGTTTTTCGAGAAAACCCCCTGGGAGAAAAACAGAATTACAGAGAGGCCCTTGTCCACATAAAACAGAACAAAAAACTAGTTTTTGAGGACCTTTTTGCAAGGATAAAAATTGGCTAAAATAGTTTTTGAAAACCTTATGAAATTTGCAAGCTCACCATTTCTTTGCTTTCCAAAATTGAAATTGTTTTTAAAAAAAAATTTGGGTGATCACTTTAAGTGATTTTTGGTCATTTCATATGGTTGTTTCAAATGTAAAATTTTAACCAATGTTTTTATGCATGTATGAGATGCCAACAACACACCACCACCCTATTGTAGAAAAACAGGGATGTTACATTTCCTCTATGCTTTCTCTAAAGAAATGTGATTCATCTAGAGCTTTCTCAAGCTCCTCAATTTTACTAGCATCATCACGAGCAAAATTTTCAAGTAGCATTATTCTCTCCTCATGTTCATCAATGAGACCATGTGCCTCACTTAATTGATCCATGAGAGAGACAAAGATAGATTTAGTTTCTCCTTCTAGTTTTTCCACAAAGTTTATCAAGGGGTATTCCTCGACACAATTCAATAGTGAAGGAGTAGAAGAGTTTGCAAGTTTGAGTGTAGGAGTGACCTTTGGGGATATACCCTTGGCCATGAAGCACTTGTGACTCGAAGGACCCTTGTTGTCATTTGGGTTGGAGAAGAGAGAGCTTAATTTAGGAGGTACGGCACCCCTAGCCACGGCCGCCATACCCACTTGTTCACCTTCACCATCGCTCTCTTCACCACCGGATGTGTACTCAACTTCTTTTGCAATCAACGCCCTAAGAGGGCCTCTCTTGATGAAGTTCTTGGACTTGGGAATGAAAGTGGATTTCTTGATAAGTCTTCCACCATTTTCAATTCTACTCTTGAAGGGGAACACGGCAACAAAGTGCTCGGAATCTCCATAATTGAAGCAAGTTATTGCCTTCTTTACGCTTGAGACTTCCTTCCCTTTATTCTTGGTGGCATTGGATCTAAAGTCTCCCTTCTTCCACCACTTGTGTTGAGCAAGAGCCAAGCATTCTTCATGTGATGTCTTCATCTCTTTCTCGGAGACCTCATGAGTAGATCCACCATCATCACTTGAGTCATTTTCTTCATGGGGAATGGCCTTGGCCTTCAAGGCAAGAGAGGGTCTCTTCATTCCGTTTACACAGGCCATGACATCATCAGAGGTTTGCTTCATGACTTTTAGGGTGATAAAGAGACCCAAAACATCATTGGGGGATAGGTCCAAGTAATCGGCCCTTGCTTCTACATTCATCACCATGTTTTCATTGTATGGCATCAAGGTGAGTAGAAATTTCTCCTTGACCCAATTCTCCGTACAATCAGTGAATCCACAATCTCTCATGTCATTTACGAGAGCCTTGAGTCTTCTAAACATGTATTCTATGTTCTCTCCATCGCTCAAGTGAAAGTGTTCAACTTGTCTTTGAATGATTGACTTCTTGGATCGTTGAAGGTTGACGTTGCCGTCAAACATATCAACAAGGCAATCATAAGCTTTCTTCGCACTTGTGAAGGACCGGATGTTCTCAACTCCTTCCTTTTCCATTGCCCTCTCCAACATGTGCAAAGCATGAGCGTTGAGTTTCTCATCTATGATGTCACTTGAGCTTAAGTTCGCGGGATCCTTTGGCTCAGATCCTTTTTCAACAATTATCCATATTTGCATTGAAGAGCTGCACATGTAAAACTTCATGGAAGCTTTCCAATTAGTAAAACGATGCCTATCCACCATAGGAGGTGGACCAAGATGATTAACATGTGGATGTTGAACATTAGGAGCATTGTTATAAGCATAGCCAAAGGAGTTTCCACCACTACCATTTAAAGGTGAAGATGTTCCGGTTCCTTCCTTAGTTGGAATGGGGTTTCCATGTTCATCTAAGGTATCATTCTCTCTAGATTGATTAGATGGGGATGTCAATTCTTTTATTAGTCCCTCCATCTTTTTCTCGGAACTATCAATCATACCTTGGATTAACTTTTGAATCCCCTCCATGGTGACGAGATCATTAGCCATCCTTTCTCCTCTTTAGGCGGTAAAGCCCTATATAAAGAGACGAGGCTCTGATACCAATTGAAAGATCGAGAGGTTAACTAGAGGGGGGTGAATAAGTTAACAACAAATTTTAGCTTCTTTTTCAAGTTAACAAGGTAGTGCTCAAATATAGATTATCTAGATTATGCAACTAGGTAAACAATCATATATGTTGAGCAAGTACAACTAGCACAAGGTGAATATATGACTAAGCTAGTAGTAACTAGTAAAGGTAAGTTGAGGAATAACCGAACATAATGACGCGGAGATTTATCCCGAAGTTCACTTCCCAATGGAAGCTAGTCTCCGTTGGAGCGGTGCGGTGCCACCAAAGTGGAACACCGAGTAGCCCTCAAATGGCACACCGTATCTCCTTCGAGTCCTTCCACCGATGTGGATAGGCTCGAATCACTATGTTGCCGTTGAGGTTGACAACTAGAACCTTTACAAGGATGAGGAACATTCCATAAGATTGGAGGGTCCTCACCGAATCCCGAGAGCCACCAAGACTCCGAGAAATAAGATCCACGAGCACAAGAGCTCCGGGGATATCAACAAGGCTCCGAGCTCCGATGAGCTAAGAGCAACAAGATTCTTGGCTCCGATGAACTAAGAATAACAAGATCCATAAGGAATGAGTGGGTGGATTTCTAATCGACTTGGTGGAGTTGTAGATCAGTGGTGTCTCCTTCAAATCCCAAAGTATCACGAGCTTTGGTTGGGGATTTGAGGAGTTGCTTGAGCTTGAGCTTGGTCAATCAATGGTGGAGAGAGAGTGAGTGTAATTCACTAGTTCTAAAGGAGGAAGAACATCTCTTTTATACCGGGGGGGGGGGGCAAGAAAACGGTCGTTGGGGGGATCCCCCCACTCTGCAGCCCACCCCGGCCTAAGGGGTCGGCCAGGCCGGCCTGGGGCGTCCAGGGCTGTTGTAAAACCCACCCCGGCCTAGAGGCTCGGCCTGGGGACGGCGTGGACAGAGGACGGGCCGGGACCCCTTCCCACCCCGGCCTGGGATAGCCCGGCCTGGGGCCGGCGTGAGCGAAGAGGGGAGGCCGGGCAGCGCCTAGCTCGGCCTGGGAGCCCGACCAGGCCGGCGTGCGTGGGAGCTGGGGCCGGGGACCTGCCCGAAAGGTCCGGCTAGGGAGGCTGGCCCCAAGTTTTCTCCTCTTTTTCTCTTGTTTCTTTTCACCCCTTTCTCCTTATCTTTTCTCCATTTTTGCTATCCATCGTGCAAGTGTCCACGGAGATATATGTTGCATTTTATCCATGATTGGTTCTGAGCAAACTTAGGGAAAACATTAGATATTCCACATGTTGTGATCAAACACCGAAAACAAGATTTAGGAACAATGTACTTTCGCACCTGGTAGCCCCAAAAATATGGGTGCGGCCATGGGGGCGTTCATGCCCTATTCCGGCACTTCCCCTTCTCGGTTTTTTCTCCAAACTCTCACGGAACCCTGTGACCCCTATAGGTAAAATAATCGACCTTATCTAACGATGCTAGAAATATATTTGTGACATCACGAGACATCTCATGCCCCTGCACTCTCTCCGGAAGCGTGCAACCTCAATTTCTCTCTTAGAATAACTCCGATATAAATTCCAGTAGTAGTGGGAATTATTTCGATTCCTCTAGGACATCTAATGCCCTCATTATAAATTATCTTCGATATATTAAATATATCTATCACGCAGAAACATTGTTCCAATAATACTCCTTGTTGATCAGACCTACCAATATACACATAAACCGTACCTAACTTAACTGTGTTATCCCTAAAAGTCCGATATTTTGTTGACATGAAACCGAAAACTCGTTTCTTTTATATAATCAACAGCGGGGCCATGGACGCCCATATTGACTCCCACACACTACATTAAATATCCTCTGCTAAACCTGTTGGCTATTATACAATATTCTCATTACTCGCGATACCGAACTTAGCCGAGACTATGGATTCCGATATTGCCGTGAAGCAATCTTTTTGGTTCACTATACCTTTGTCAATATCGTCAACCGATAAGCTTCCTTTTACTCGTTACCGTATTATGATATTCCACACGATTTATCAGCATCGTGCACTATCTGCAGAACGTATGGATATCAAGAATACCGAGTGGGCCCAAGCTTGTATATCTCTTTTTACGGAGGAGTAATTACCATCTCAGACCATCGAGGTAATATAATCCTTTAGAATTACCTAGTGATTACCGTTATGTTCACCCAGTTTACGGTGTGACACTAGATAGTACCAAAGTAAAACCTCCAGAATATAAACCCTGATAACCTCGTGGTCAAAGGATATGTTGTAATATAACTATGATATATCACTAAGGACAAATATATCTTAATGGATTCTCTTAGCACATCAACTATTAGGGTATACCTAACCATATTGTTTCTTTCCAACAATATGCTATTCATTGATGCTGACATATCCATGACTAGGAAAACACGACCATCAAGCATCCAATGAATTAGTCGTAAAAGGCACAACCGGCAATAAACCGTTTGTATAAGCCCATCAAACATCTAGATGATGTAAGTGAATACTCATGCAAACACTATGTTAGAGACATTTTTTCTCAATTCTTTTGAGGGTTTATGATCCATATGTATTATGAAGAAATTCTTTCTATCACTATACCATTTGATCATATGATCAACTACAGTCTAGAACATTCTACATGTTACATCTGTGTTTCAACTAAGAGTACAGTTTTGCTGTTTATCACATATCATCGTGCATATTTTGTAAAGACCACACCTAGCCAATATAATGAACCGATAGCGAATTTACCATAAGTATTTAAGCTTCTAGCCTTACTGCTGTTGTTGTATTGTTTGTAAATATATGCTCGAAATTAATCAAGAATTATGATCCCTGCTACTCACATAATCATAAGACTATATCTTGATCCCCCATTAGTACTTATCACATAAGTAATACTTTCTTCTTTGTACTTATCTCATAAGTTATTTATAATGCAACTCTTACATTACAAGCCTATTCTCCTCTTTTCAAGAAACATCTTCAACATTACTTTATCAAGAATACACATAATAATTTTGAGTTAATTGAAATTTTGTCAAATTCAATTTTCCAACAATTATTATGTCTTGACAGAATGCATAGTTTGAAGAATTTTCACTATGATAATAATGATAAATCATTTGATCATTCTCACCATAGTTTAGCAAATTTGGATCTTGCATTTGAAATCCCAATTCCTTCTGAGAACCTAGTTCTCCCAAGTTTTGAATTTTTATTAAAACTTTATGCATTAATCTTTGACAATATTATATAAATCCACACATAGGATTTAATCCTTTGTGAATAAATAACCTTGCTATCACATGTATCTTAGAAAAAACCTTTTGAATGATATATATATTCTGTCAAACAAATCCTTCAATTATTTCTAATTACCTAGACACCATTGAATAGCTACCACTGACTTTTAAGAAAACAAGAATTCTGTAATTTTCCATGAAGTCAAAACAACCCTTGTTTTAATTCATAAATTACATTGTCATTTCCAAACTTGTATGGCGACTAGCTTTTATACGTATAAATGAATTTTCCCTTTTTATATTTAGTACTGTATTTTAAAAAAACCTCGAGCTATACATAGTACACAACCTCAATACATTTTCCTTCAAAGGGATTTTTTTGTTAATTTCTCATACATATTTATTATATAGATCGATAAAGCTTTGCTACATATCATAAGATCCTTAGTAGTCAACTCTTGATTTTTTTCATAAATCAATTTAAGACAATACAAGCTTTATGATCATCATATTCCAACAGGAATTCCTTCAAGTTTCTCAACTTGAACTTATTGGTATAAAATACTTTTGATTCAAAGCCATTTGGATATTTTTGCCTTTTATTACCTTTACTAATTACATGCACATCTGTTATTCTAGTTGCCTTGAAACTTTTATGTGCATTCTTGGTTAAGTATTTTTTTCTTTATAAGCATCCATGCCTTACCGTAATGGCTGTCATAAGAATTATCAATTGGAATTGCTTCCACTTGCAAAACTCTGATAAATATTTCCAGAGATTCAATAACCTCTTCAAGAAACACCATCCTCCCACTAAATTCAACAAGGAATGAATCCTCAAGAATCACATATCTCCTAGTAACAAAACTTTAATACTTATGTGGTGGTTTTTACAAGAGGATTTCAAATGTGATATTGGAACAACCAACAAAGTATTAGTTTGTTCCTCCATCTTAGTATCAACTTTAAGTCTTTCAGAAACTTTTAGATTCTAAGAAAAATGTGTCTCTTTATAGTTTATCTTTCAAAGCAATGGCACGAAGAAAAGAAAATATGTGTGTGCTAAAATTTCAATTTAAGTTACTATACTATTTCGTGGTTAATATCAAGAACTCTTGCAAAATAATCCTTCTTAGTGCCGACTTTGTCTCACATAGTCAGATCATGTCTTGAAAACTTTCAATAAATCACTAAGACATAATTTTTAATTTTTTTGTGATGTTTTGGTTGTTTACGAGAGTATCAACAATACTCCAAGAACCCTTCTCTTGTTGACTTAAGTATGTGCTTGAATACTTTAATGAATTCACCCTTCAAATAAGAGTGAAATCATCAAGTATTCACTCGATATCTCAAACTTCCTTGATCATGCATATGATGTGTTTGAGATGATAGTGCCACTCGAAGGTGGTCTCAACACAATCACAAATATAATAGAACACATGATATTTCACTAATTCAAAATATTCTCATAAGATAACCATGATTATTGTCCTATGAATCCACAAGAGTATTACGTCGCCAACTTGCGACCTTATTATGAAGGGGTCGTTGCATAGAAAAACAATTCCTATGCGAGAGACACCTGAATGGCCAAGATCTAATCTAGGAGACGAAGTGCAACGGGAAAAGAGAGGGTTAAGGAGAACACATACCCTCGAAGACACAAAGCGTTACGAGATCAAATCTTGTTGTTGGCGTAGTCGTACTCACACCAAGCCCGATAGCGAGAAGATGTGCACCGCAATCCGGTGGTGCCTCCGTGATCGGTCACACGTACGGTTGATGACGACCTCCGTTCCCTGGATCCAGCGGGGCGCGGAAGTAGAGGATCCCTCGGAACTCCAGCAGCACGACGACGTGATGGTGGTGAAGAATCCCACGGCCAGGGCTTCGCCAAGCCGGAGACCATGGAATGGAGCTGCGGGTGGAGAGGAAATGAGGTGGGCAAGTGTGTGGAGGAGGGAGAGCTCTCACCCTCCTTTTATAGGGGAAGGGGAGGCAGCCAAGGGGTGGGTGCGGCCAGCCCATGGTGGTTCCCCCACCTCTTCCCTCATCATGTGAGTGGACACTCCACTCACACCCACTCATTTTCCCATTATTTCCCACTTGGAAAATCCAAAGGTTTTCCTTTAATAAATAAATAAAACATTTTTATTTCTTTATTTATATTTGTTAATTCCATTAACAAAAAAATTCATATAGCACCTGGAATCATTCGTTAATTCTATTAACAACCATTCGACGAAAAACCCCTTGAACTATTTCAATTTTCTCCGAAACAATTTCGGTGCTGCCCAAAATATTCTTCAATATTCCGTATCCTCTCAAACGCGTCATCGAACCTTAAGTGTGTCACCCTACGGTTCGTGAATAAGATAGACATGATCGAGACTCCTCTCCGATCAATATTCAACAACGGAATCTGGAGATCCGTGATGACTCCTATATATTCAACGATGACTCTCGTGATCGTGTGAACCAACAACGTCGTGAACTATTCCCTTTGTCTCGCGATATTTTACTTGTCCGAGATTCGATCATTGGTATCAACCATACCTTGTTCAATCTCGTTACCGACAAGTACTCTTTTCTCATTCCCATGATATAACATCCCTGTGATCATATCATGTGCTTGCAAGCGGTGTCGATGTGATATCACCGAGAGGGCCCAGAGTATATCTCTCCGTCATTTTGGATGGACAAATCCCACTCTTAATCCATGATACTCAACTTATACTTTCCGACTACCTAACGGCACCTTTATAGTCACACTGTTACGGTGTGACGTTTGATGACATCAAAGCACCCTTCCGGTATCAGTGATTGACATGATCTCATGGTCTAAGGAATAAGTTACTTCGTATGTTTGATATAACAATGTAAACTTAATGACTTGATTGCATTGCTATATTCACTATGGGTATATGTTCATCACATCATTCTTCTAATGACATGACCCTTAACAACATGCAATATTCATGATCAGGAAACCTTGATCATCTATTAATCAACGAGTTAGTTAAAAGAGAGGCTTTACTAGGAACCATTGTTTGTTTATTAAACACACATGTATTAACGTTTCCGGTTAATACAATTCTAGCATGAGAAATAAACATTGATCATAAACAAGGAATAAGATAATAACCATTTTATTATTGCCTCTCGGGCATATTCCCTTCAGTCTCCCACTTGCACTAGAGTCAATAATCTAGTCTGTAAGCACTTAACACGTATGGCGTTCTAGTGTTATTACCATGCTTCGCATGTGATTAACATCATCAAAAAGATCTGAACTGTTCAGGTCCTATTGTATTTGCATGTTCTTTGCGTCTACACGCATCTCTCATTCTCTAATGTGATGGCTTTGTATATATATGGTCAATCGGTGAAACCTTAATTCCTCAGCTTAAACCGATGTCACTAACATTGTGAAAATGTAGCTTCATAGTGTTAGCATTCTTGGAAATTCACCAAGTTCCGGTGATACCTTAATTCCCCAACTTAAACTAATGTTACTAACATTGTGAAAATGTAGCTTCATAGTGCCAGCATTCTTGGAAATTCACCAAGTTCAATAAAGAACTCCTTGACACAAAATATGCTTATTATTAGTTGTCAACACAATGATATACTTTAGCCTTTGTTGTATTATCTGTCACAATATTTTAATTTTGAAACTCTTTCAAATTCAGCATGGAACTTTCTTCCAGCCTATTGTGCTACCCTTCATCACGAATTTTAATTGAGATAAAATTACTTGAATAAATGACAAGACTATTAGTGTAACACATTACAACTAATATTTTTGTCACTATTACATAGGAAAACATATCCTTAGCATTTCTAAAATGACACAAGGATCTCTCCCACTGTTGTCTAATCATCATATGAATTATCCTGCTATAACATTCTATAGCATAAGACTCATCTGGTTGTGTACATAGCATGGAAACATGACTTAGAAATCTCAATTTCAATGATGCTCATCATGTGTCAAAACACTTGAATCTTGCTCAATTATTTTCCATGTGACAAGAACTCCTTCTTGTCATTTCAATATTGACTTACTTCAATATTTCATCTATGTAATTTGGCTTCAATCATATCAGGCGCTTCGATCCATCTCTTATAGATATCGATGCCCAATATCTTCTAAGCCTTTTATGAATATGAAAATCTTAAACGTGTTAATTTAAAATACATATTTTCCAATCAACCATATGTCATCTACATAAAGCATTGGAAATATGTCATAGCGCTCCCACTTAATTTCTTGTAACTCTACAAGCATCTTTATCGTTCATGATGGAATCAAACTCTTTTGATAACTTCATTAAGGTAAAGATTTCAACTTCGTTATGCTCACTTCAACCATTGAAGTGTGCATACCTTTCTAGCAACCTTTTGAATTTTTACAAAACTCTCAGACTGTGTCAAGTACACATCTTTGATCAAACTTCCTCGAGAGGAGAGTTGGTTTTGTTATTCAACTGCCATATCATAATATGTAACTTTTGCTAAAACTGCCCGCAAAGACTAAAGCATCACTACGGAAGATCAAAATATTGTAGTAGTAAACTCTTTGAACTTCGTCGAAAACAACTTTTCGATAAGTACAACTTTCGAAGGATGTAAACATCCATGTCTTTGTAGCTATATAGACCCTTTTGCTATCGTTAGGCATGATGCCTATCGAAAGGACTACCAAGTCTCATACTTGATATTCATACAAGGATACTATGGCGGATATAATGACTCATAGTCAATTATACGAAGTCAGAGCCCATCATTTGCTTCCTTTATAAGGTCCGGGTCCTTCTGTTGTCAAAACAAGACTTTACTCATAAACCACAAGTTGGTCTAAGTACAAAGTTTTAGGACTTTTGTGGTTCAATTTGCAAAATCATTCGAAGTATCTACAATCACATGTATTGTCATCTACTTAGTCAAAATAGGAAACCCTGCAACAACTTCCAGTGCTGCGCTACTCTTGACATGGTAACGAAGATTCTCTAATCTCGTTGAGTTTGTACTGTCCTCCCACTCACTTATTTCGCAAGAACTACTTTCTCGAGAAATCAACCCTTTCTGACAAACAACATTTGTCTTTTGGTTTGGTGATAGGAGAAATACCCAATGTTTTATTTGGGATAACCTTATAAACATATATTTATCCTATTTTGGTTGTAAACATTTCACACATGCTATGCATACCAAAACTTAAGAAAATGACAATTCGGGTCACCACCCAAACCATATCTTATATGTTTTCAATTTCAACGGATCATGATGGTGCTCTTTTCAGTGTAAAAGCGGTTGTCCTTAATGTATAAACTACACAATTATAATGGCAATTTTATTAATCTTACCATGTCCAGCAAGGTTTGATTTTGTCTCTTGAACACTCCAAACTAATGTGGGGTATTCGAGAAATATAAGTCGTAGAACAATTCTGCAACTTCCCAGATGTTTTGCTAAACTTGTAACTCAAAATTTATCCTTTATGATCCAATCATAAATACTTGATTATCTTGTTATATTGATTTTTTACTTCATATTAACAACCTTTTGAACCAATTCAAAATGTCAAACTCCGTTCTCTTTAAATAGATATACTCACATATCTACTCAAATCATCGACATAATTTTATGAAGGAAAAATTAATCCACCATACATGACTACACATAATGGACTATATACATCAATATGTATAATCTCCACTAAATTAGTCGTCCATTCTACTTTGGCCTATGAGCGGAATTTTAGTCATCTTTTGGAAGAGGTGTCACAAGCGCCAATTTATTCAAAACAAAATGACTCCAGAAGTCCATCAATATGGAGTTTCTTCATGTTTTCTTTTCCGATATGAACTAAAATGTTGGTGTCACAATTTAAGTGAAACTATTTTACGTCTTGCAACGTTTAGCATTTAGTCTTATAGATGTTTACTTTACCAACATGATTTATATAAGCATATCCATCAATTATGGAATATGGTCATAGTTTGAACAATCTCATTTGTTCTCACAAAAGACTAGAACAAAATAACAACTTATTAAGTTCTTAAAATAAATCTTGAATGTTTGGTTCGATACGACAATGAATACAATAAAACTTTATTTCTGTTCTTGTCATAATTGATTCCACATCTATTACTAGTTCCTTTTAGGCCCTTGTATTTCTTGCATTGCATTGCTTTGTATGACAACTCATACCAACCAATGTGGTATCAAAATACCCAAAAATACTTTGTTAACTAGTAATCCATCTATAACTTGTATATCAAGCATATACTCCTGAGCTGGACTTTTCCAATTATCTTCTTTTCCTGCCATATATATTTTTGTAATTCTATTTTCAATATTCCCTTTCCTTTATAGAAGAATCATTCAACATCAAACAATGCTAGTCATACTAGCTCATTTTCTTTGGCGTGTTAGTCATATAATATCACCCATTGAGTCATACTTTGAGTTTGATTGTTCTACTAATATCACCATATTAATAGTATTCTTCTAGGTTCCACTCTTAGCAATCTCCAAGTAAGGTAAACGACTTTACCCATACTTTTAATCCATCCCATCATAACAATTTTATGATTAAGCTCTATAGCTCTAAGGAAGGAATTTAGAGGATAATTTTTAGCGCCCAACTTCTCGGAATATTCAAACTCCTAGCGTCTTCAATCATTGCATATATTCAGATAATATAAGCAAACATTTTCACGCTAAATTATACTCAGTCATGTTGCCACGAATAAGTTTCTAGATATCAATATATATTTCACTTGATTGTTTCTGAAAATAACTCTATTTCAGTTCCTAAATCACCTTGATCAACAAAACATTCTTTTGAAGATAAAGTAATACGGAAGCAACCATGACTCTGGATTCTAAGTAGGAATTATTTGCTCTCTAGATCAATCAATCATTAATCTTATGGAGCTAGGTAGGAAATACCGAAAATCTAAAATAGGACTCAATTTTAAATTTCACTAATGCGGTACCAATCTTAAATGATTTTTACCAGATCATAACAGTTATATCTCAATTAATAATCTAAGTGTATGGTAGTTTTGTGGATGCCAATGAATACTACAATTTGTGCAAATTCACTTTGATTGGTTGTTCATGATAAATAAGTTCAAGTTAATTCAAAATTATACCATGAACTCCCACTCAAAAACAACATCCCTCTTAGTCGTCTTTAGTGATTACATGAACCAAATTCACTACACCGAAACCGATCATCACGTGAGATTATGTAGCTTCAAAGGCGAACATCGGCATGTTCATCATATCATCCATATGACTCATGCTTTACCTTTCGGTTACGTGTTCCGAGGCCATGTATGTACATGCTAGGCTCGCCAAGTAGAACCGTAGTATTGCGTGTGTTTCAAGGCCAGGTCTGTACATACTAGGCTTGAAAACACCCGTTGTATGCGAACGTTGAGTGTGACACACCCGATCATCACGTGGTGTCTCGAAACGACGAACTTTCTTAACGGTGAATACTTAAGGAAGAACACATTATTATCTTGATATTAAGTGAGAGGGATCATCTTATAATGCTACCGTCGCTATCTAAGCAAAATAAGATGCATAAAAGGATTAACATCACATACATCACATGTAAGGATAACGTGATATGATATGGTCCTCCTTGCAGTTGATCTCCATCATGTGCATTATGGTATGATCTCCATCATTCCACCGCCGTGGTACCAAGTACCATGGAACCCCAATCTTGATTCTCCATCAAAAAATAAGACAACCATTTGGATACCTTTCGGTATATCAAAAATTTACAAAAGAGATCATCTCATAATCAAATTTGTAACATTGACCATATCACATCACATGCCGAGCAAAAACTAGTTAGACGCTTCTAATTTTTTTTGCATATTTTACGTGGCTTAGGGCTTTCGAGGATAGAACCGTTCATACTTACGAACATCAATCACAAAGTTGATAAACACATTTTTAACAACCTTTCGTAGATTAGATCTTAACTATAGTAGGAGAAACGGACACCCCCCTTAGCCACAAGTGAGACAATTCTCGCGTACATAGTACACGTAAACTTAGTCTGGGGCAGCTTCATCCTACTATGCCACTAAGATCATAAAATACTCAAGGAGGCAATAACATGATCATCAAGCCCACATACACATATGTGTTCTACCCATACAAAACATCTACGCATAGATCCATCTCTGATACCACTGAAGGGGTCGTTGCGTAGAAAACAAAAAAATTCTTACGCGAGAGACACCCAAAAGGCCAAGATCTAATCTAGGAGACGAAGTTCACGGGAAAAGAGAGGGTTTAGGAGAACACATACTCTCAAAGACACAAAGCTTTACGAGATCAAATCTCGTTGTTGGCGTAGTCGTACTCACACCGATCCCGATAGCGAGAAGATGTGCACCGCAATCCGGCGGTGCCTCCGTGATCGGTCACACGTACGGTTGATGACGACCTCCGTTCCCTCGATCCAGAGGGGCGCGGAAGTAGAGGATCCCTCGGAACTCCAGCAACACGACGACGTGATGGTGGTGAATAATCCCACGGTCAGGGCTTCGCCAAGCCGGAGACCATGGAATAGAGGTGCAGGTGGAGAGGAAATGAGGTGGGCAAGTGTGTGGAGGAGGGAGAGCTCTCACCCACCTTTTATAGGGGAAGGGGAGGTATCCAAGGGGTGGGTGCGTCCAGCCCATGGTGGTGCTCCCACCTCTTCCCTCATCATGTGAGTGGACACTCCACACACACCCACTCATTTTCCCATTATTTCCCACTTGGAAAATCCAAAGGTTTCCTTTAATAAATAAATAAAACATTTTTATTTCTTTATTTATATTTGTTAATTCCATTAACAAACATTTGCATATAGCACCTCGAATCATTCATTAATTTTATTAACAACCATTCGATGAAAAACCCCTTGAACTATTTCAATTTTCCCCGAAACAATTTCGGTGCTGCCCAAAATATTTTTCGATATTCCGTATCCTCTGAAACGCGTCATCGAACCTTAAGTGTGTCACCCTACGGTTCGTGAATAAGATAGACATGATCGAGAATCCTCTCCGATCAATAATCAACAACGGGATCTGGAGATCCGTGATGACTCCTATATATTCAACGATGACTCTCGTGATCGTGTGAACCAACAACGTCGTGAACTATTCCCTTTGTCTCGCGATATTTTACTTGTCCGAGATTCGATCATTGGTATCAACCATACCTTGTTCAATCTCGTTACCGACAAGTACTCTTTTCTCGTTCCCATGATATAACATCCTTGTGATCATATCTCGTGACGTTTGATGACATCAAAGCACCCTTCCGGTATCAGTGATTGACATGATCTCATGGTCTAAGGAATAAATTACTTCGTATGTTTGATATAACAATGTAAACTTAATGACTTGATCGCATTGCTATATTCACTATGGGTATATGTTAATCACATCATTCTTCTAATGACATGACCCCGTTATTAACAACATCAAATGTTCATGATCAGGAAACCTTGATCATCTATTAATCAACGAGCTAGTTAAAAGAGAGGCTTTACTAGGAATCATTGTTTGTTTATTAAACACACATGTATCAACGTTTCTGGTTAATACAATTCTAGCATGAGAAATAAACATTCACCATAAACAAGGAATAAGATAATAACCATTTTATTATTGCCTCTTGGGCATATTCCCTTCATATTACAATAACTTGAGCCGAATCTCACAAATCTTTCGAACTTATAAAAATAAAAGTGGAGATGTCTTCATCCTTGTATGATCCTTTATACTCCAAACTTGACGCTCATCCATACCTTTTATTCTTCCGTCTCAGCTCCTATATCGAATGCATAAATTATTTTAGCAATCGATACATCAAAGATACCAGTAAGAATGAAAAATATCATTTAGTCATAACTCTTATACATTTATAACGTTTAGTGATTTTCTTCTTTTGATCGAGGAAATTTTTACAGTTACTCTTCCAATGACCTTTCCTCTTATAGAAAAAGGATTCAGACATGTTGTGAGAAGAAAACTTGGGCTTATCCGGTGTCTTAGCACCTTTGCCATTAATGTTCCTTTTCTTCTTGAATGATGTAAGACGGGAGGAGTGAAGCCAACACCAATTATGTACTTAGCTCAGCCGGGATTGGAAACCCCAAACTCTAAAGCCTGGTACCGTAATCAAACATTTTGATTAAATGCTCGCTCACTGGGCTTCCTTCTTCCATGTTAAATGAGCATAGTGCATTTGTTATCTCAGAACGTTTAGTCTTGGCCTGGGTCTGATATATGGCCGCGATTGCAACGACCATATTTTATGCGGATGTACGATCAAATCGTTTCTGCATCTCAAGATCCATACATGTAAATTTGATACATTTAACAGTTATTGCATCATCACTCTTGAAGGTGTGGGCATCCTTTTCAGCATCAGAAGCGTTGTCATTGATATCCTTTGGGGAGGAGCATCGAGGACATACTCTTTCTTGATACCACTAAGAACAATTCTCGGGGCACATACCCAATTCGCATATCTACTTCCATTGGACGCAAGTGGTTTCTTCTCAAGTCGTGGACCAATATAATAGTAGGTGCATTACGAGCCACTGATCTACAACAATTTAGTATTTCACTTAGACATGTCCATACTTTTTTACTAAGCACTGGTTAAAATAAATTAATTATGTGCTCCCACTAAAACTGATATTCCTTGTGACAATAATTTAGTGTACTACTAAATCTCCGCTCAACTCATAACAAAAAGATGTATCCACCTCAATTATTACAAGCTTGCAACGGGTAGGCCAAAACGCCAATCACTTCCACTCCGATTTCCGCTTCACCTTTCAGTGTATGTGCTCCGAGCTCATGACTTTCATGTCTGAACGACAAGACAACAAATTGATCCTGCTACAAAAAGTGATGACATGCTGAACCATGTATCCACGTGATGAACATGGACCAGCTTGATGCCCACCTTCTGATCATAAGAACACATTGACCCCAGTATCAAGGTGATGAACATGAACCCCAATCATATTGACGGTGCTATAGCTGGGAGAGCATGATCGACCTTGATATTTTTATGAGTAAACACCCTAATAATCATGTCTAATGCGCAATCAAGGGGCAAACAAAAAACATGCACAAGTAAACAACCAGTGATTTAGTATAGTCTTCTTCCATTTCCAGCGGAGCCCATGTTGGTGGTGCCATGTCGAGGTTCACGACAAGTGCAATCCTTTTCCTTTCTATCATTGCACCATGATCAGGTTTAGGATGGTTTGTTGGCTACAAAATAGTGTTCGGTAAAGAATCTCAAATTTCTAAATTTTGAGAGTATACCGCTGATATCCCACAAGTATAGGGGACGTGTGTAGCATTTTCGATAAGTAAGAGTGTCGAACCCAACGAGGAGCTAAAGGTAGGTTAAATATTCTCTCAAGTTCAACCAACCACTGATACAACTCTACACACACTAAACGTTTGCATTATCTACGAAATAAAACTAGAGCAATAATACGGGTATGAGAGATAGCTTTGCAAGATAATAAATACAAGAAAGTAAATGTTAGTTTTGCAACAATAAAATATACTAAGTAACCATAAACTAATAGTACCACGAGTGTGGAGAAGTGGTCGTAATTGTGGTGGCTTTGTCCAAGATTAATTAGTGAAGATATCGGGTTCATTGTCTTCGATACAGTTTTCTATGTGGCAGAGGCAAAGCTAACAAGCTCTCACTATCCAATGATTGCAAGTACTTATGATTCAAACTCTAGCAAACATCCGTAACTACTAGAAGATACATTAAGGTAAAAATAGCCAACCATAGCCTTAAGTTAATGTTCCTCTTACTCCCATGCGTGCAACTACCCGGTTTGAGTCCTTAGGTTTCTGTCACTCCGGCAGAACTACGCCCCTTAATTTACACATACTACTAACCCTATGGTGTTGATCCAAGCGCGCACAAATATAATGGACACCAAAGGACAATACCATATCAACATACAACTCTAATGAACCAAAGACATTCAACCAAGCAAACAAAAGACAGATAAACTACACAACCATGACATAGATCATCGGATAAATATTATAGCATCAAACACCATGTTTATATTGGACGGTACAGAGGTTTGTGGTATGATGAACCACTGAATACAAGGAGGAGATGATGATGGAGGTGTTGGTGAAGGCGGCATCATGGCGGAGAGGATGGAGAAGGGGAAGCACGTGAGGTGCAGGGCGGCGTTGGCGGCAGTCGGCGGCGTAGGGGGCTCCTCCTGCGCTGGCCGACCATCATGGGGGAGCGCCACCCCTTAGCCCCCTTACTCCATGACTTCTTGGTTCTGTATATTAGCCCTCCCCCATGGAGATGAGACCATGCGGGAGGCAAAATTCGTGGCTTTTGGTGGATGCCCCAGAATTAGGGTTTTCCTCTCCTTATATGTGATGGGACAATGCTCCCCGGCCCTCCGATGGATGGCGCCTTTATCCAAAGGCTCTTGGGAACCTCTAGAACCTTCCTAGGGACCCCTCACAGCCCCAAAGTCGTGGCTTGGACGAATCCATCAAATATGGTAAGAGTTGGACTCAATCCCGTCACCGACTCCCGTAATCCTGTAATCAGATATATATCCTCTAGTAAAATGGGTCCACAGGTCGCATACTAACTCGAATTGGGATGTTCTTGGGCTTAAATGAAAGGTATGGAAATGGCCAACAATTTTGTAGGAAATTTGATCTTCAGTTGACGTTGTTTTGGGGGGTAAAACTGATGATCTCTAAAAACTGTTGGTGGACAGATTTCAGGAAAGTCAGAGTCCTTTTCCAACAAGTCTCATTTTGTGTTTTCTTGTTAATTCCTACATATCAAAGAGTAAAACAAGAACATTGGCACTCTTGCAACTATTAATAGGTTAGTCCAAATAAATCATAAACTTTATATAAAAACAAGTGTCAAAATCATAAAATTAGCATGAAACAATCAAAAATTATAGATACGTTATGGACTTATCAACCGCATCACGTTTCTTGCAAAACAGAGTTAGACGCCTCTAACATTCGTTTTCAACTATTAGCGTGGATGTAGGATCTACGAAACAAACCATTAGGTAAATTACACTTACATAAGGCATGATTATTCATGCTGCTAGGTTCACATTGCAGAGTGATTGAAACACAGACATTACGAAAACGTCTAGAGCCTTGATACGTCATAAACATATCCATAATTTCTGATGTTCCATGTTGTTTTCATACTATATGCTACATGTTTATTATACACTTTATGTCATTTTTATGGATTTTCTGGGACTAACCTATTGACGAGTTACCACAGAGCCAGTTCATGTTTTCTGCTGTTTTTAGTTTCAGAAAAGTTGTTCTGGAAATATTCTTGGAATTGGACGATTCGAAGCCCAGAAGTCTTAGAATTCCCGGAGGGTCAAGGAAGTCCAAAGGAGACCCGGAGGGGGTCCACAAGGTGGTCACACCATAAGGTGGCGCGGGTCCCCCTGGTCGCGCCACCAGGTTGTGTGGGCCCCCTGGCCACCCACCGACATCACCCTTTCACCTATTTATTCACCCCGAGGCATAAACCCTAAATATAATCGCCCCCTTCCATGAAAAGTTCCATAGCTCCGCTCTCGCCGCTGACAAGTTTCGGGGGAAAGAAATCTCTGTTCCGGCACCCTACCGGGACGGGGAAGTGCCCCTAGAGCCATCTCCATCGACTCCACCGTCATCTTCATTGCCGTTGCTGTCTCCTATGATGAGGAGGGAGTAGTTCTTCCCCGGGGGCTGAGGGATCTGCCGGTAGCTATGTGTCTCATCTCTCTCTCCCATGGTGTGATCTTTATGTGATCATGAGCTTTGTAATCTAATTGAATTAGTAGATGTTACTCTTCATCTGTTATGCTCCTCAATTGGTTTTGTTATGAGATCTCCGTAGACACTTGGATCACAGTGTAAAGGTGACAGTGTGTGCACCGTATGGTTTAGCATGATATTTATATCCTATGTTGGATGACCCAATGAAATTGTGGCATTTGTTTAGTACTGATTTGGGGCTTTTATAGTGACAGCGTGGGGTTCCCTAGGGAGGGAATACAGACTTGAGGAGTGTCGTTACAGCCCTACGCATGGATTGGTGTTCGTTATCCGACCGGAGAGTGTTTCGGAGTAGAGTAGTGAAGAGAGATATTTATGCATTCAATTATGTTATCATTGTTGAGAGTGTCAAGTAGGATCCCTAGGCCTTGTTTCTAAGAATTGAAACACCGTTTACAATCAGTTCTGCTATATGTTTGCTTTCTGCCATTTTTATTTCAGATTGCAATTATTACTTATAATCATTTATATTAATTGTATTTCACTCTCTCTTCGCCGAACTAGTGCACCTATACAACTGATAATTGTATTAGGTGTGTTGGGGACACAAGAGACTTCTTGTATAGTAATTGCAGGGTTGCTTGAGAGGGATGTCTTTGACCTCTACCTCCTTAAGTTCGATAAACCTTGGGTGATCCTCTTAAGGGAAACTTGCCGATATTCTACAAACCTCTGCACTTGGAGGGCCAACACTGTCTACAAGAATAGAAGCGTGCATAGACATCAAGCTCTTTTCTGGCGCCGTTTCTGGGGATGTAAGGTAAAAGGTACTCACATCCTCGAGTGTGAGTGCTCGAAGTTATTTCCTTTAGATTCTGCAATGATATCTTTTTGTTTCTTGTTTTTATTTTCACTAGTTAGGCTTATTTCACGTGTCCCTTGTTTTTATTTTTACTAGTTAGACTTAATGGAAAACAACAAAAATATGAGAGAACTTTATAATATTTATCTTGAGTTAGGAAATGAAGTGTTTGAAGAGAAAATTAAAAAACATATGGAGCTTTATTTGCATGCTAGTAGCAAAATGTTATTAGTATGAATTCTTTGAACACCGTTATTGCTAATGCTATGGAAAAATCTAAGCTTGTGGAAGCTAGTTTTGATGAATATGATATTTTTAGTCCCCCAAGTTTTGAGGAGGAACTTTCCTTTGATGATACTTTGCCTCCAATATATGATGATTATAATGATTGTGGTATTCTAGTTCCACCTATTATTGAGGATAAATTTTATTGTGATTATGATATGCCTCATATATATGATTACAATGATGAACATGCTATTTTTAGTCCTTCTATTGTTGAGAATAAAGTTCATTATGATTATACTATTCCTCCAATTTATGATGATTGCAATGATGGATGTGACAGTTTTACTCCAACTGTTGTTAATGAGAATGACTATGCTTATGTGGGGAGTATTAATTCTTTTATGCATTTGGCTCATGATAAGAATGTTATATGTGATAGTTATAGTGTTAATTTCATTCATGATGCTACTAAAAGTTATTACGAGAGAGGTAAACATAGTATAATGCATCTCACCAATATCAATTTCCCCTCTTTATGTTGAAATTTTTGAAGTTGCACTTGTTTTGTTTTCCTATGCTTGTTGCCTTGTTCTTTCAATGACTTGTTTATTTACAAGATTATTTTTCATAGCAAGTGGGTTAGACTTACTTATTTTAATTTTTTCTTCTTGATGCTCTCTTTTTCATCAATTCATATTTCTTATGTGAGCATCTTCTCAAATTATCATGCCTAGCTAAAAGGCTTTAATGAAAAGCACCTCTTGGCATATAACCCATGGTTTTATTTTTGCTTTGTTTTTCTCTGTTTTCTTTGAGTCAAGGTGTTGTTTACTTCTGTAGCAACTCCTTTGTACATTTATTTTCATGTATTAGTTATGCCAAGTAAAGTTTCTAACAAAAGTTGTTGTTGGTTTTGGATTTCTGCGCAGGAATCAAATTTATGCTGTCCACTGTAAAAAAATCGCATAATTCACAGAAAGACCAAAATGACCTGATTTATTTTTTCTTATTCCTCAGCTAACTCTGAAACTTTTTCGTACTTTACCTTTGTCAATTTGAGCAACGTAAGTGCCCCAAAAAAATTCGTCCTTACAGACTGTTCAGGTTTTGACAGATTCTGCCGTTTTTGCTTGCATTCTCTCTTTTACTATGTCGAGCGGATTTCTTTGCTTCACAAAACATAAGTGGTTGTAGCTAATGTTTAAAAGTATCAATAATTTTTGTGTCCATATAGAACACGTGAATTTTTTATTATGCATTAACCCTCTAATGCGAATGACATTGAGTGTGGTGTGAAGGAAGTTTTCAAGGGTCAAGAGAAGAGGGTGATATAATTTGATCAAGAAGAGTGCAAAGCCAAAGCTTGGGTATGCCCCCGTGGTTCATCCCATAAAATTCTAAGAAGACTCAACCGTCTAAGCTTGGGGATTTCCAAGGCATCCCCTTCTTCACCAGCAATTTATCAGGTCACTTCTAGTGAAACTATATTTTTATTCGGTCACATCATATGAATTTTACTTGGAGTGTATGTTTGTTTTATTTTGTTTTCCTTTTGTTTACCTTGCTGCAATATACTTAGTTGGAACCTAGCATTCTTTTTTGGGAGAGAGACACACTCCTCTTTCTCATACAAATACTCGTTATGCTCGTATTCTTAGTTTTTCTTCTAGCTGCTGCAAATCCTTTTAGCTCATGTTTTTCATGCATCTCTTTTTCAGAGTTGTTAGTTCTAGTAGAGTTATGTTAGTACTCTCTTGTTTCATTGCTATATCTCTTGGAGATTTTTTTTGTCTGGTGTTTGATGGAAATAGAAAATGCTACTTGTGGTAGATGGTATAACGAAAAAAGCTTGCATATTCTTGTAGATCACTAAGCTATTTCACTTGATTATTTGCTGCTGTTTTGAGATATTAATATGATTAATGGTAAACTTTCTGGTTTTGTAGAGTAAAAACAATTAATGGTTGGTCTAAAAGCTTGAAACTGGGCCGCACTCAAATAAACAGTTGATGTGATTATGGTATATGACTTCCTTTGCTGAGAGCAATCGTAATGGCTTTTTGTTACGCGCTACGGTCGGGGTAGCTAACAGTGACTTGTCACTACCATGGACCCTCTTGGATTGATTTTCATGATGCCTTGTAAGATCATAATTTTAGTTGGAATATTTTAAATTGTAAGTCCTATGTTTTGGTTTTATGGCACTTCGACCATCCATATTTTCTATCCTCTTCGGTACTGTGCATTGCTCATTCTCACATTGAGATTTGGTGCAAACTTCGCCAGTGCATCCAAACCCCGTGGGAGAACTTTGTTCTTCTATACATAAGCCAAAATTTATCTTCCTCAAAACAGCCACCATACCTACCTACCATGGCATTTTCATAGCCATTCCGAGATATATTTCCATACAACATCCATCATCATGAGGTTACTTGTCATGCTT
The DNA here is from genome assembly GCA_028641055.1 of Alopecurus myosuroides. Taxonomy (NCBI): domain Eukaryota; kingdom Viridiplantae; phylum Streptophyta; class Magnoliopsida; order Poales; family Poaceae; genus Alopecurus; species Alopecurus myosuroides. Next base: position 326,331,051 of record CM054060.1, read on the forward strand.
CATTGTTATTTTGCATATTAGTTTTATATACATCAGAGATGTTTCAGTTTGAGTTATGAGTAATAAAAAGTGTGATGATTCATTGTAAAAATAGAATGTTGCCCCTACTAGTGAGGTTTATATAAAAAAAGAGAAAAAGCCGAAAAAAGGGCAAAAGAGAGATAATAAAGAGGGGGCAACACGACTATCATTTATTCCACACTTGTGCTTGGTTAGCATCATTACTTCAGTTTGGAGAGATTTTTCATTTTATGACTTGCATAACTATGTGGGGAACTTACATTATAGAACTTGGCTTGTATATTCCATTGATGAGCCTCCTCAAAAGACCTCTAGGTCTTCGTGAGCAAGAAAGTTGGATGCACCCCCACTAGTTCCATTGGAGAGCTTTCATACACTTATATCTCTACGTGCATCCGTTGTGTGGCAATCACTACTCCTTGCATATCTTCGATTATAAGACTTCCTCTTGTCTAATGATCAATTTCAGTTGTGTGAGACTTTCTTCCATTGACCATCCAAACCCCCCATAATGTTCTTTTAGCCACAACATCCTGGTGCCAGGGACCAATATAGAACGCTTGCTTATTTTGAGTGCACAAATATTTTATTGATTTTCCTACGTGCATATTATTGTCACTTGACTTGATCCTAACAGGAGTTGTTGTGAGAGTTTGATGTCTTGGATGATTATATTGTTGTTCTTGAAGCTTAAATCGTCTTTAATAAACTATTGCATAGTTGATTTTATTTTAGTATTGATTCATTGAAAAGTTTTACTTTGTTCTTCCGAGTGGTTTATACATTATTCTATTTGATATCAACTAAAACCACAACCTTTATTCATTTGATCCTAGTTTACATGCTTTAGATTACTATGATGATCAAGTTTATGTTGGTAGCATGTCACCTCAGAAATTATTTGTTTTTATCGTTTACCTACTCGAGGACGAGTAGGAACTAAGCTTGGGGATGTTGATATATCATAAACGTATCCATAATTTCTGATGTTCCATGTTGTTTTCATACTATATGCTAGATGTTTCTTATACACTTTATGTCATTTTTATGGAATTTCTGGGACTAACCTATTGACAAGATGCCATAGAGCCAGTTCCTGTTTTCTGCAATTTTTAGTTTCAAAAAAGTTGTTCTATAAATATTCTCGGAATTGGACGATTCGAAGCCCAAAAGTCTTAGAATGCCCGGAGGGTCAAGGAAGTCCAGAGGAGACCCGGAGGGGGGCCATAGGGTGGCCACACCATAGGGTGGCGTGGATCCCCCGGCCGTGCCACACCATAGGATCGCCCTTTCGCCTATTTATTCCCCCAAGGAATAAACCCTAAATATAATCGCCCCCTTCCACGAAAAGTTCCGTAGCTCCGCCGCCGCCGCCGACAAGTTTCGGGGGACAAAAATCTCTGTTCCGGCACCCTGCCGGGACGGGGAACTGCTCTCAGACCCATCTCCATCGACTCCACCGTCATCTTCATCGCCATTGATGTCTCCTATGACGAGGAGAGTGTAGTTGTTCCCCGGGGCTGAGGTCTCTACCGGTAGCTATGTGTCTCATCTCTCTCTCGCATGGTGTGATCTTTATGTGATCATGAGCTTTGTAATCTATTTGAATAAGTAGATGTTACTCTTAATCTATTATGCTACTCAAGTGGTTTGTTATGAGATCTCCGTGGACACTTTGATCACGGTGTAAAGGTGACAGTGTGTGCACCGTGTGGTTTAGCATGATATTTATATCCTGTGTTGGATGACCCTATGAAATTGTGGCGTTTGTTTAGTACTAATTTGGGGCGCTCATAGTGACAACGTGGGGTGCCCTAGAGAGGGAATACAGACTTGAGGAGTGTTGTTATAACCCTACGCATGGATTGGTGTTTGTTATCCGACCGGAGAGTCCTTCAAAGTAGCATAGTGAAGAGAGATATTTATGCATTCAATCATGTTATCATTGTTGAGAGTGTCCACTAGTGAAAGTAGGATCCCTAGGCCTTGTTTCTAAGCATTGAAACACCGTTTACAATCTGTTCTGCTACATGTTTGCTTGCTTCCATTTTTATTTCAGATTGCAATTATTACTTATAATCATCCATATTACTTGTATTTCACTCTCTCTTTGCTGAACTAGTGCACCTATACACCTGAAAATTGTATTAGGTGTGTTGGGGACACAAGAGACTTCTTGTATAGTAATTGGAGGGTTCCTTCAGAGTGATATCTTTGACCTCTACCTCCCTGAGTTCGATAAACCTTGGGTGATCCACTTAAGGGAAACTTGCTGCGGTTCTATAAACCTCTACACTTGGAGGCCCAACACTGTCTACAAGAATAGAAGCATGTGTAAACATCAAGCCTCAATCTAAACGTATTAATAACCATGAAACCCATGTGGATCCAATTCACATGGCACTTCCACAAAGCTGTTAACGAGACCAACTATAAAGAGAACCAAAGCTACTGAAGCACTTCTTCGGACTAGACGAGATATTCTATAGCCAACTCGAACGTCCTAGGATTCCCAGAAGTTTGTAAAAATCTCGATATGCCATCGGAAACAAAAGAACAAAGCTTATTGGGAAGAAATCATAAATAATCTGAACATTGGATAACTTTCCCACGTACTTGCACAAACTTATGCAATGCCCACACTCAGCGGTGCTCTAGATCAAATCTTGTAACTATGCATAGACAACTCCGATACTACTAGTGGGTTACATGTATGGGAATTTAAAAAAATCGCCATATGTTATGCAATAGCCAAGATCTATCTATGAAGATACAAGTGAATATAATTTCTGAGATCTAGTTCTTAAGATCATGTACCAGGCACCGTAGAAGCGGAAGAGATGTCGATGATGATTTCGATGAAGCCCATTGAAGATCCTCATGCACAAGTCTATGGGTGAGGATATTTCCGACTCCCTCTATCCAGCACCTTGATACAACAGAGTGAGGGCCTCACATGTTACCCCTCTGAGAGTTCGCACACATAAGTCGAGAATAGTTCTGTAGCGCTTTATCGTCCAGAACTACCGCATGTGTATATAAAGGTGGAGTTCTCAATGCATGAGAGAGAGAGAGTGTAATTAGAAGCTAGATCTTACTGGGAGAGTGAATGTGCATGGTGCCCCCATGTGTGTTTTTGGTAATTAATGACAATCCTTATGGACTAATATTTGCATTAAGATATCCTTATAGATCTTGTCATGGGAAAATATTGGAGTTCGTGTGTTGGACACTAGAAGCATTCATGATGGCCATTGTTATATTCAATGATTTATATAAAAATGGTCATGTATAGAGTTGATCTTATTGAAAGTGTCTTGAAGGAAAGGATTAGGTTAACTTTCAATGAGTATCTTCAAGACATCATCAAATGAAGAAAGAAGAAAAGATGCAAGGTTGATCAATCTTGTGATCGACACACAAAACTACAAGATGTACCAAGTGGATTGTGTATCTCGTGGTGTGGTAAGCATTCGTCCATATAGCTTTGTGAACTAACCCATGATATGTGTGTGTTCCATTTATGTGTGTGGTTAGGTATCGTTTCATGGGCATGCACCAAAAGAAGGATTTCATATAGCCCATGGTAGATGACGTCAAGTAGTCTTTGTCACCAAGCTTGTTGTGTAAGATCAAGATAGGAAAAATGAACTAGAAGTGCTAACAGAATACTCCATGCCAGAGTCTCCGGTCTCAGGATTCTTCAGCATAGTAATCAAGTGGTGTCAACCACTAGAGTTTCACCGGAAAGTGTCCAGAGAGTTCCCTGAGTTTTCGGCATAGCCGGAGTCTCCGGTATGCCAGAAGACCAAGTTGGAGATAATGGAAATATGAAGATTTGCCGAATATGGTCTCTCCCATAGTGGTGTATGGGGGACCAATTTGCAAGTCTTCATCAAGTGGAGTTGTTCTAGCAAAGACGATCAAGAAAGGAGATCGAACTTGAGAGAGTGAAGATCGGAGTCATGTAACTCAAGTGGAATGCTCAAGGAAAAGGTATGATCTTGATAGGTTTTCTATTTTACCGGTCTCATGCTTGTGGGGAGACCGGGTTATAGGATCGATAGTCGTACTATCAAGACGGGCTCTCAAGTGAGTAACTTGACTGCATATTTGTGGAGAGCTCAAACCTTTGCATACTTGGCATATCATCTTTCCTGGTTCCTATTTTTTTTATCTTTGTGGGGATTTGGTGCTTTCCTTGATCCTCATGACAAGCCAAGGTTTATCAAAAACATATTTCGTAATAAAAACTTGTTGTGTTTTCGGTGTTGTAGGTTTTACCGGTTCTTCTTTTTAGAGAGGTCAAACCTTTCCCCATTTGGTTTTAAGTTCAACTACTGGTAAATGAGGTTTCTCTTCATGTTCTTGTTTAGATCTTCGTTCAAACTCAACAAGCTAAATACCATCGAAAACAGAGTCCAGATGCAAAAGTTATGGCATTTTTCGTGTTGGTGTTTGTGATGTTTCCGGGTAGGGCGGAATCTCCGGCCCCCGGACACTCCGGCCTTAAGACTGCGGTCTCCAGTCTCAAGACCCCTCCAAGGGGTTGTTCCAAGTGGTGTCACATTCTGTCTTCAGCCCGGAGTCTCCAGTCTTTAGGATGGACTCTCTGGTGTGATTTTTCCTGCAACGGCTCTTTTTCGTGGGGACCTATGTAAGGCACATTTCTTCCCCAAAGAGAGATGCTGCCCAAGCATGATTTTCCCCTCTCTCTCCACCATTCTTAACCTTGGAAAGTTTGCCCCTCTCTCAATCCCTCCTATTATTCTTGCATATCTTTGAGGGAGAATATAGAGGAGATCTAGATCTACATTTCCACCAACCCGTATCTCCTCTTAGTGAGGGGAACTTAGTGAATCTAGATCCTGGAGTTCTTGGTGTTTCTCCTCCTTTGTTCTTCCTATATTATTCCCCCATAAGCATTTGTTGCTTTTTTGGAATTTGAGAGTAAAGGGTTTGAGAACTGGTGCTCTTGCCATTTGCATCGGTTTGCTCTCTCGATGAGGATTCATGGAAGTGAAAGTTTGTGGAGTTGTTACTCTTGGGTATTGGACCCTAGACGACTTTTGGTGTTCTTGGTAGCATCCAATTGAGTTATGGATGCATTCCCCAAGATTGTGGTGACACCAAGATCCTCCAATTAAGTTGTGGATGCGTGCCTCCATCGAAGGTTGCCAATGGTCGAAGGTGAACTAGACATTTGTGGCGACGTTCATCGGAGAATAGGGTGAGGCCTTTGTGGCGTTGAGTAGGCCTGTTGTTGAGATCTCACACCCCTCCAACAAGACGTACTCCCCTCAAAAGGAGGAACTCGAGAATACATTATCGTCTCCGTGTCCCTCGGTTATTTCTATACCTCGAGCTTTTTTTACTTATGCAATTTACATTGTGACAACCTTTGTGCTTGAAGTTATATATCTTGCTATCACCTTGTTACTTGTCTTTCTTAGCATAAGATCTTTCTATCACATTGTGAACCTAGTTTATTTAGGTTGTGTGCTTGTTAATTTAAACACCTAATTTATTTCCGTTTTTTAGCAAGCCTTAACCGAAAAGGTTGCAATATCCTATTCACCCCCTCTAGGCGACATCGTTCTCCGTTCAATTGGTATTAGAGCCTGGGCTCTCATTATTAGCATTTACATCCTAGAGAGTACTATTTCATTTAGGGAATTAGTGCATGATCCCTCTTTAAAATTTGATGGCACAAATTATGATGTTTCGAAAATTAGCATACTCAATCTTTTGGGGCCATGGGTCCACACTATGTAAAGAGGATTGTAGATATGGATTTTCCTCCTCCAAAGGATTCTCAAAATATATCTTTAGAGGATGAGGAAAACCCTTATATGGATACTCGAATATCTAATGGTCTCATTTTTAGTTTTGAGTGATGTAGTTTTTGCGTCAATCATGCATTTTCGAAACGCTCATGAGTTATGGACAAAACTTCAAGATATATATGATGTGTCCAACAGTATTGAGGATAATTTCTCCCCTTCCACTTCCGACCATGATGATTTCACATCCTATTACACTCCACAACCATGTGATTTGTCACAAGTAAATGATATGGCGAGTGTTTATAAAATTGCATTGTTGATAGTGAATCTACTTTTGACTATACTTCATCTCTATCCCTTTGCAATGTTCTATCTTTGTACTTAAACTCTTATAGAACTCCAAATGCCTTACATGCTAGTGTTGATAGTCCTTGCATATCATGTAGTAGTTCCTTAACTTGATCTCATGATGATATGATTCATATGTATTGTTGTAATGAAAACAATCCCTCCATTTACTCTAGTACTTGTGTGGCTAAAAATGTAGAGGAATGCCAGCTTTCATTGGAACAAAACATGGACCTCAATGGAGCTTCAAGTATTATCTCATCATCACCTTCCGATCATCACTTGTGCCTTATGTATAAGGATTCAAAGTTATCTCCACATTTGGAACCCTCTACATCTTGTGATGATGAGGATGAGGATCTTTATTATGGAGAGAACAATGATGATGTCTCTTTAAAGGATAAGGGTGAGTTGGTTCTTGATGCTCTCGCTAAATGTAGTAAAGCTATCTATTCTTTGTGTGTGATCTTGGCTTTTGCTATTAATAGAGAAAAAATCATTGAGAAGAAGGGGTATACGGAAAGAGAAGATTCTCTTGAAATTTCTTCTCTTACGGTTGCCCTTGAGGAAAAGCACAAGCTCAAAGTTAATCTTGAGGAGAAATTATAATCTATTGAGGAGCTTTATAATGAAAAAATTGCTTTCCTCACTAAAACACGTGACCATGCTATTGCTAAATATAAAGTGCTTAAAAAGGAAAAGGTTGATTTTGATGTTGGCAATGCTAATCTAATTTAGGACAATGCTAAGTTGAATAATGATCTTGCCAAGTGTTCTTCTTCTATTTATAATGATGCTTGTGCTACTAACTCCACATCTTTTGAAGCATCTATTTTGATGGAGAATGTTGAGCTAAGGGCTCAACTTGAGTTGATTACTAGCAAGTGCGGGAAATTGGAAGAAAGCCATGAAAAACTATCTAGCTCTCATGAGGATCTTCTTGTGGGACTCATGTTTCCACTAGCATAATCCCTACTAAAAACGTTATATTGCCTTATACTAGTCCTAGTAATTCATCCTCCCATAATGTTTCTATATCTTGTGATGAATTTCTTTCCTTTCCTTGTTGCTTTAGTAATAATGCATCTACTTCCTCTAGCTCTTGTGTTTATTCTAACCATGTAGAGGATATCAAAGAGCCGAAGGCCCAAGTCACTTCTTTGAAGAATGACTTGGAAAAGTGTTATGAAGGGAGTTCCACCATTGACAAGATGTTGAGAATGCGAAGACTTCCCAGTGACAAGAGTGGACTTGGATTGAACTCCAATATCAAGAACAAGTCCAAGGTTGACAAGTAGAAGGGTCAAGAACAAGTAAAATATTTGGCCAAGATTATTTGTTTCAAGTGCAATATTGAAGGGCACCATGTTAGATCTTTCCCTTTGAAGAAGAAGCCTCTTGGTGAGAAGCAACTAGGGAAGCGTCCTCTTGTTCAATATCATGCTCAACCACGAGTTGAACAACGAACAACTCGTAAGAAGACTCAAGCCGATTCTCCTCAAGTTAAGGAGCCTATTAAGAAGAGAGAAAAGATTTGATATTGCTACCTTTTTCGTGACAAGAGAAACTTTTCTTCTTCATGAACAAATGTTACCTCATCCAACCCTATCCTAGTTGATGATGTTTATTCCATTCGGAAGGATAATGTAGGAAATGTGTTTGCAAAATATGCTAGTACTCAAAGTGATGTCAAGAAAAGAACCATTTGGGCTTCTAAGCCTATTGTGACTAACCTCTTAGGACCCCAACATGGTTGGGGAACAACAAGATCAAACTTGATCAATAGGTGTTGTTGGAGGGCATTGGAGACTTGGCTATCTCGTGAAGAATTAGGGGATCTTTACCAATTATATTTACTCAAGCCAAGTCATTTTGATCATATCCTTTGTTCCTCCTTTCGGTAACTTGTATTTAAATCATATATACATTGAAAGTTGGTTGCTACCTTGCATATGTTGGTTTTTTTTCTAGCATGTTTTTGTATATATTGTGCTTACTACTTACCCGTCTTGAGTAATCTAGTATGAGTTTGTTGGTTTGCACTCCATGTACTTGTGTGTTTTGTGTTGAGCCTTCATTGCAAACTTTTTTTTTATTTTAGTTGGATTTTAGGGAGATTAATGGACTATCCCATTTTGGGGAACTAATATACTCTTGGCACTTTACTATCCTAAAATATGTGTATACATGAGGAATACCACTTAGTGTTGATATATCAATATTATCTAGTCTCTATGTGGTATGTCACTCTCATGCGAAACTCAAATTCTAATGTCCATTAACTTTCCCTAGTTGGATTTTTTATATGCCTCTTGTTGAAAATGGATTATCACATTATGGGGGAGTAATAAGCTATGTGCGTATTACAAGCCTAGAAAATGTGAACATGTGAGGTATGGCCACCTAGCGTTGATATTTTCAAATATCTTGTTCCTATGTGGCATGTTGCTCAAACAAATTTCATATTTTCTAAAATATATTTATCTTTCTTCTTGGGTATATTTTTTGTAGGAGATTTTCTTGGTGCTTTGCACATTCATTTTTGATTGAAGCTTTCAAGAATCTCTATTTAAGCATGTTTCTCAACTCCCATCTTTTGCCACATGCTTATATTTTGTGAATATGATTATGAATAATCCATCTACCACCGAGAAATATCTCCATACATACCTTGTCTTTGAAAAGTGATAATCATTTGTGGTAAATTTATGGATCATATTTACATTGGCCTTTGCTCTAAATTTTCCTGTTTCTCGCCAAGTGTTTGTTTTTGGTGTAAACTTCCTAGTGTCTTCCTTGTACCTTTTGGATCGTTTTTTTCTACTCAAAATTTATTTTGTGCTTTCTTGTGTTAGGAAAAGAAATTATCCCATTCTTGTGTACTTTCATTCAAAGTCATACTTCTATATGTCGCACTATTCTTAGGGAAGCTATCCTACATTGAGTAGAACACCTTTCTTTAAATTGGTATTGCATCTTATTGTTTTTCTTGATCTTGACTAGTGTTTGAATATTATATATGGAGAGTAATGATCCCATTGTGTGCATTTTGTATTCACATACAATATTATGCACAAATCTTTGAGGATCTATCATATATGTGTTTGAACACTTGTTGTCTTAAATTGGTGTTTTATCTCGATGATGTGTCTCTTTGGAAGACGAGCATTTTTCATCTTGGTACTCTGTGTGCTATCATGAAAAGCGTAGAGGGTTGAGTTTATTCTTTGATCATATTTTATTTTAGTATCTTCTCAAATTGGTTCTCTCAATCATGTGTTGATTTGGATTTTTGATATAATTTGGACAATTCTTTTGCTTGTCACTCTTGTGAGTGCCTTTCTTGGTTTAATTGATGTTTTGTGCAATTTGTATCTCGTTTGGTTCTTGTGTTAGGGTAGGCCCTAGGAACACCCAAAACCAAGATCTACCCCCAACTATTCACAAAAGTAAAACTTATCGTCGAGCACATAGAAGTGTAACTATTTGCTTTATTGTGTTAGGGTAGGCCCTAGGAACACCCAAAACCAAGATCTGCCCTCAACTCTTCACAAGATTCCCTTTGGTTCACCCAAAGTGAGAGTTTCAAGCTATAAGTCCAAAACCTCACTACGGAGAAGGTGGTGTCGGTTAAGCCGGTCACACCCTGAAGCCGCATATTGGAAAGCTAGATCCCCCAACACATTGTTACATGCATGGTATGGCACCACCTAGGGTTTGGTGGGATTCCGACACTCCGGAGCCCCTCGTCGGCAAAACCCTAGCCCCACTGGAGTAAAGTTAAACTTCTCGTGTACCCCCATGACCAGAGTCTAAAGAGGATAGATAAGTGGGAAAATTTTCTTTGTTCTGTTAGGGTAGGCAATAGGAAAACCGAAAACCAAGATCTACCCAAACTCTTCACAAGATTTCCTGAAGTTCGCCCGAACTAGGAGTTTCGAGCTATAAGTCTTACTAGGGAGTTTGTGAAGCTAGTCACAATCACACCCCAGAGTAGGATATTGGATGTCTACACCTGCCACCATACTTGTATACATAGGTATCACACCACATAGTTTTAGGTCGGTTTCGTACACTCCGTAGCCCCGCTTCGGCGAAACCCTAACCCGATGGAGAAAAGTTCAAAAAAAATTGTCTACCCCCATGACCGGCATTGAAAGGGAGTAGACGAGTAGAATTTTTTCGCTTGGTTCTGTTAGGATAGGCCATAGGAACCTGGAAAAAAAATATATGTCTCAACTCTTTACAAATCCCTCAAGTGCGCCCGAAGGGGGGCGGGTCAAGCTATAAGTGCATAAACTTACGAGGGAGTTTGTGAAGCCGCTCACACCCTATGGTAAAATCTTGGCCCTATATACCTCCCAACACACGTGCAAATGGTATGCCACACCTAGGTTTAGGTGGGTTACAACGTCTGGAGCACCTATTCGGCGAAACCCTGATACTCTTATCGTGTGGCACACTGCTCGAGATATCATCGTTATCGTGTGTGTGATACTCTTCTGTGGTGTGAATAAAATGGGATTTAAAATTTATGTTATTTTATGTGAGATCACATTTAGTTTCATTAAATGTGATATACTCATAGAAACTAATACCCCCTCCGTTCACGTTTATAAGAAATTTCAGTTTTGGCCACATACATTCTAAAATGAGTGAATCTAGACTCATTTTATACATAGACTTACTCATTTACTATGTATGTGGTCAAAATTGAAATGGTAAGTAGTGTGTATTATAAAAGTGAACAGAGTGAGTAGTTGAATGCAATTTTTTTTATCAAACATCATTAAGTACTTTGAGAAAATAAGAACACATTATAAAATGTGTATGGAAAAAAATAGTTGTATGCCGACAGCCTAGCTTAGGTGGCTGATATCCCACAAGTATAGGGGATCGTGTGTAGCCTTTTCGATAAGTAAGAGTGTCGAACCCAACGAGGAGCTAAAGGTAGGATAGATGTTCTCTCAAGTTCTATCAACCACTGATACAACTCTACGCACACTAAACGTTTACTTCATCTAGGAAATAATACTAGAGCAATAATAAGGGCACGAGAGATAGCTTTGCAAGATAATAAATACAATAAAGTAAATGTTAGTGCTGCAGCAATAAAATATACTAAGTAACCATAAACTAACAGTACCATGAGTGTGGAAAAGTGGTGGTAATTGTGATGGATTTGTCCATGATCAAATAGTCAAATACAACGTTGATATTCCTCTTTTATGTGGGAGAGGCAAAGCTAACATGCTATCACTATCCAATGATTGCAAGTACTTATGATTGGAACTCTAGAAAACCTCCGCAACTAATAGAAGTTACATTAAAGTAAAAATACCCAACCATAGCATTAAGATCAAAAAGTTCTCTTTATCCCATATTCTTTAATCACTAGAATGGGGCTCATGTTTCTGTCACTCAATCAACCCTCCCTCTAGCTTTCTCCACATACTACAGACCCTATGATGTGATCCATGCGCGCATAAACATATAATGGACACAATAGGACTGTAACAAATTCAATATATAGCTCAAACCATCCATAGAGATTCAATAATCAATCATATGTCAGAAGGGAACTACACAAACATGACATAGATGCAATAGATCATCTGCAAATAATTTATAACGTCAAACACCATGTTTACATAGGGCGGTACAGAGTTGTGTGGGAGGATGAACCACTGTAAACAAGGAGGAATTTGCGATGGAGATGGCGGTGAAGACCGTGGAGAGGACAGCGCGGGGCGCATGGACTCCTTTCCTGCACCACCGACATCATGGGGGAGCGCTGCCCCTTCGCCCTCTTCCTTCATGGCTTCTTTGGAGCCCTCCCCCTTGGAGATGGGATCCATGGGGGAGGCAAAAACATGGCTTTGGTGGCTGGAAATTCGTGGTATGGGGTGTCTTTCACGACCTAGGGTTCCTCCCTTTAGATAGCCTCACGGATTTCCGTCACCCAATCTAGGGCTGCGGTAAATCGGGCTTTTCTCGGCCGTCCGTACTCGGATTGGGCCGAACTTTTTGTCTAGAACATTCCTCGCAAAATTCCCCACAACTTTGCGAAGGGAATTTTTCCATTTGACGTCGTCTTCTGTCCGGTATGTGATAATCTTCAAAAAGAGTTTTCAGACAGATTTCAGGAAAGTCCCAATTCGACTCCAACAAGGTTTTCTCTTATATTTTTGATAATTCCTACACATCAACATGTAAAACAAGAACATTGTGCACTTTTGAAACTATTAGTAGGTTAGTCCAAATAAATCATAAAGTTAATATAAAAACAACTATCAAAAGCATAAAAGTAGCATGAAACCATAAAAAATTATAGATACATTCCGGACGTATCAACATCCCCAAGCTTGGTTCCTACTCGTCCTCGAGAATGTAAAATATACCAAGATGATTTTTCAGGTGACATGCTACCAACACAATCTTGATCATCGTTATTTGTAAAAGCATTGAAAGCTGAGATCAAAGTTCTCTAAACATAGGCATGATAGATATAATTTCAACAATGTAACTTAGCAACCATGTGGCAACTTGAAAAGTAACACAAACAAAAGATCATGAATAATGATTCATTGAAATATAATATGCTATTTTCGAGCATAAAAAAACATAGCAAATTGGTATTCCGCTTGTCCTTAAAAGGATAGAAAAACATAAATGCCACGACACCTTCAAAGTTCAAGTGGTGACTAGAAACAAGTAATTTGAGAACAAGTAATAACATATCATGAATCAATCAATAATAAATTTTGGGATTGATGCACATTATGATCATAAACTATGCTATCTTAATTGGTGCATAAAGTTAGAAGATGAAGACTCGGCATAAAAGTAAAAGAAAGGCCCTTCGCAGAGGGAAGATGGGATTAACTCATATGCTAGAGCTTTTTATTTGATTAAAACAGAGGTATTGAAAACAATTTTGAGAGATGTGTATGTCTATGTCAACGAATGGTAATGAAAAACGTATCAAAACTCATGCCAAGCAAAGTTTTTAGACTTTTGAGAGCGGTTTCCGTTGTTTATTTAGTTTGGCACTTCCCCCACCATGCTTTTCACAAACCAGGGCTAGCCGTATCCACGCGTACCCACCAAATTTCATCAAACCATGGGGAAGTGCCTTTTTGGTTATATTAATTGGCACCAGCTCTCTGCAAATTTAGATGAGCACAGATTCCATACTCATCGGGTGAAAGAGGGAGAAGAACTTTCTTGACATAAACCACAATAAACTTTAAACTACTTCCTCATGAGCTAAAATAGAGCACAAAACAGGTGTAATTTTGAAGGTTTTAAAGGTTGCACATGAGAAATTTACTTTGGAATGCCCATAATCATGCATAGTGACAAAAGCTTATTAATATAAGCATAAATGATATTACAAGTCAAAACTAAATGATCATAGAGGCTAAAGGTGAATGGTTTGTAGTCATAACATGGTGTAAGCATGCACCAAGTCAACCAAATAAAGCATTCGAAGGAGAAGACCAAAATATTATGCTTCTATATGATAAAACAACTCACGACTTCTTTCAATGGAACATTAAGCACTCTCAGATATTTGAGAAAAGTCATGCTACATCAATAACTACTAAACATTAGCATAATATCTAGCATGACATGATAAAGTCTAAGCCATAGTCTAAACAAGCTTCTCTTTGCACCGTTATAAGCATGAAATATTTAATTGCTTTCCAACACCAGCACTTTATTTCAAAAGACATTCTCCATATAATATATCAATGAAACAAGAGAGTACTACTACTCTACAAGAACTAACATCTCTGAATAAGAGATGCGTGAAAAATAGGATCTAAAAGGAGTTGCAGTAGCTAGACAAAAATTAAGAATACGAGTATTCATATGAAAAAGCGGAACGTGTCTCTCTCCCACACAAGAATGCTCGGATCCAACCAAATTTAATGCGTCACAAAAAATAAAATAAAAGCAAACAGACGATCCAAGTAAAGTACATATGATGTAACCGAATTAAAATATAGTTTGACTAGCAGTGACCTGATCAGTTGCTAATGAAGAAGGGGATGCCTTAGGCATCCGCAAGCTTAGACGCTTGAGTCTTCTTGGAATTTGCTAGGGTGAACAATGGGGGCATCCCCAAGCTTAGGCTTTTCATCTTCTTGATCGCATTATATCATCCTCTTCTCTTGACCCTTGAAAACTTCCTTCACACCGAACTCGAAGTAATTTTTATTAGAGGGTTAGTGCACAATCAAAAACTCAAATGTTCTGCATGGACACAAGCATTATCAATACTTTCTAAACATTAGCTACAACCACTTATGTTCTGTGGAGCAAAGAAATCCACTCAACATAGTAAAAGAGAGAATGCAAAGTAAAAAGGTAGAATCTGTCAAAACCATAATAGTATGTAAATATGAATTTATTCGAGGCACTTACGTTGCTCAAATCAGAAAACTCAGAACTAGAAAAAGTTGCATAAATAACTGAGGATCATGCACAAAAATGTTCAGTATGTTTCAATTTTTCTGGAGATTTGTAGGAATTAAATAGTGGACAACAAAAATCTGTTCCTGCACAGAAATCCAAATCTAGCATCAACTTTCCACTAGAGACTTTACTTGGCACAACAATTCGAAAAAGTAAAGATACAAAGGAGTTGTTGCAGAAGTAAACAACACCTTGACTCAAGGAAAAGAAAAAGAAAATTGCAGAAATAAAACATGGGTTATCTCCCAAGAGTGCTTTTCTTTAACGCCTTTCAGCTAGACACTTAACTTATCAATGTAACCGGTGTTTGATGCTAAGATAAATCAATAATAAGATACAGACGCTCCAAGTTTGTTCAAGTTTATATGTTGCTCGAAAAGCAAAGTTTAAAGGTTTGCAAACCAAGGGGTTATTGGTGAAGAGGGACGCGGAGACATCCCAAAGCTTATGGCTTTATTGATTCTTCAATATTTCTCTGTTTGGCGTTCCTTCATTCTCTGTGAAAAAAACTTCAACACAAAAACTTTCCCGTTCTTTTCTGTGGTTAGACATTAGTACAATAGATAATATTTCCAAAGTGCTGCTTTTAAACCAAATCAAAATTTGTGTTTGAATTAAAGAAAGTTTGCTTAAGTGTCCAACTTATAAATGAAAGGTAAGACCCAAAAATAATCAAATGAAAATGCAAAGAGGCCACTCTTACAACAAAAGTCTGAATTTGTCCAGAAAAACAGCAGCTGGAAAATATATTTATTATGTGCACTTAAACATGTCAATTTTTTTTGCCAATTCATTTGCATGCATAGGATTAGATGATACATAATCAGTTAAATTTTCATATCTTATTGAGTTTTCGGTAAAATATGAAAAATCATAAAGTGAGCAGCAAATGCTGAAAGCAGAAAAAGCCCTTAAATATGCGTCAACTAAAACTAAATGGGTAAAACTTTGTACATTTTTTAGAAAATAAAATAACAGAGGCTAAACAAGAACTGAACTTCATAGTAAGAGCAAAGAAACCCAAAAATAAATGAAACCAAATTAAAATACATGTTAAGACAATACATATCATGTGAAAAGGGTAATATAGATCATGAACGAGACAACCTCATTTTTGTTGATGGATAGGGGGATGACTCGGGCATCCCCAAGGTTAGATGATTGTATCTTGTTGAATATATTCTTGGGACGCATCTAAACATCCCCAAGCTTGAGATCTTGCGTCTTTTTGTTCATCTCATATCACCATATTGATTAGATATTATAAGCTATATCCACATAAAACTTCACAAAATCCATTAGTAGGGTTAGTACGCATTAAATAAAATTCACTCATGTTCAAGTATTGGAAAGTTTCGTGATATTTATTAAACATTAGCCACTGTATATAACGAGGTTTCTTATAAAATTTCCGTTATCCGTCGAAACTAAGGAAACTAAGAACACTAAGTACAATATTGAATAAAGAAAGAAATCTACGAAAACTGAACAACCTGTAAAGATGGAACTCAATGAGATAGTTACGTATCTCAAATAAAAAACATAAAACTAATGAAATACATAACAAGATCTCATATTTATGCACACAAAATTTCAGACCAAAATACCATTCTGAGATTTATCACAATTGTTTAGAGTGAAGCACAGGAAATCTGCCAAAAACTGATCAGTCAGAGAAAATCGATTTTTTTGAAATAGCTACATAACTCAAATTAAAAAAGTCAGAACTAATTAAAGTTGGGTAATAGGCTCAGGTTTATGCACAAATTTTTTAGATCAAAAAATAGTTCTGGTGATTTTAAACAGGTTATACGGTGAAGCGTAACAAATCTGTTTCTGCGCGGTAACCAAACTTTTGCACTTTCAAGTAACTAGAGACTAATATTAGCACTTCATTTTTTTATGTACAGAGGTATATACACAATATTTACAATATACACAATATAAACAAGTTTTTAACGGAAAAGCTTCCATGGAAAGATTTTTTTTTGGTTTCATAGTGTGACGCCCCGAGATCGGGCACTATGCAGATTTCAGCATTTCCGCCAAAATCCACATAATAACCGATTCCAGGTTGCCACTTGTGATAACATTACAACAGTTCACGAATAATCCACAACAACAACAGAAAAGATATATACAAGATGACTCAAACGAGTCAGGACTACAACTGATACAATACAAAGATCCAAATAACAGCGGAAGAAACAACATATCGTCCGTCTACGGACAAGATACAAATTGGACTAAGAGTCCTGAAGATAACCGAGAGTGTCCAATCCCTGCCCAAGCCAAGCCGGAGGGATTCCCAAGCTAACGTCGTTAGACTTCAAACCTGTTGACTGCAATATTGAATATGCAGCCACGAAAAGGATTCGTGGGTCAGTACGGTTAAGTACTGGCAAGTGGATAAACCATACTCACAAGATACCGGCGTAGCCAGTCATCACAAGATACAAATACTTTGGGTTCAACGGGAAGGAAAGGATTATTGCAAATAAGCGGCAGCGGGCTGCACTAACCAACTACAGAGACTCACTACAATATCCGGCTAAAAGAGGGGGATAAGATAGCGTATCGTGACCAACTACAACTAACTTCAAACAAACCCATCCAATGTTACCCCCTACTAAGGAAGCAACCCAAGGATAACTCACACTGTTGTTTAGGGTGAAGTTCAGGTTATTGTGACAATATGCCTATTACTAGTCAAATTATTATCAATTAGGTGTAAGTTGTCTGAGTACTTGTTAGCCAGCACTTTCACCAAGTCGTCACATAACCGCGGACAACACGGCTTCTCGAGAAGATTTATCCCTGCAGGGTGCGCTACAGTACCCGTACACACTCAAGCCACCAACTAAAATTCAGGTTGGCTCGACACGACCCAAACCGTCTCTACAACCCATCCTAGGAGCCACGGAGCTATAAGGTCCCGGCCAGTCCGACCTAACCTAAGCGCAAGGGTGAAAACCACACCCCCCCGGCACCACAGGCCTCGCCCTATATGCATCATCATCATCATAACCATCATAATCATCATCAACCATGGGGGCGCCTCCCATTATGCATATGCGCAAATGGAAAGCCCGAACTAAGTGTGGCTCTTCGGACAAGCTGCAAATCAGGTCTAAGTCGAGGGGGGTCCCATACTACCTCCCGGATGCGGTTAGCGCGCTCATCATGGATCAGTGGACAAGACCCTTTTCCTAGTTTTGACACTAGCAGGCTCCAAAACCACGCCGGGCCTCCTGCCGGTGCCTTAACATCAAATTATTATTACCCAAAACATTAACAGGTTGTTGATTGAATTGTAACCCAACTATCAAACTAAACAGGTGATAAGACGGACAACAAAACTTGAGCGCAAACAACACTAAGCATGCAACTACGACACGAGGGCCAACAAGGTAAACAAACAACAGTTAATAGGAAGTGGAAGGAAGGCTATATCATGGCTGCAAGGTAAACATATAATAGGATCGAGACACAAGCATCGAATCAACAGGCTAGAATAATAACAACGGAAAGAATCGGTAACAAGTGATGAAAGGCAGCCATTTGGCAGCAAGTGAGTATACTTGCCTGGAATCCAGCAAGTAGAGGTACATCCGAAGAACTTGTCGTTGCTCACATCATCTCAACGTCCTATCCGCGAAGAAGCAACGAACCTCGAACAAACACCGGATGCAACAATTACTACTACGGCAAAAGATCCAGCATGATCAATATATGGATGCATGACAAGTTTAAAGATGCATCAAAGATAAACTAGTTGACATGATAACATAACATAATTAAATGGACCCACATGCAATTTTGATTGCATATGGAAAGCCCATGAATTAAGGTTGAAATAATTGTTTTACAACTAATCATCATGTGTAAGTGAATTAGCATGATGCATGGATGAGGAAAACAAAAAGAAAACAACAATAGCTTCAATTTGAAAAGGTGTTTACCAAGTTTGGAATTTTATTTATTAAGTTAGGAAATTTGGCTTCTTAAGTGAGTTACACAAGAATTTATTGTTTTCACCCATTTTAGTTGTTCAAAACAGATAATAAAATTTATATTTGGGTAGAGCATTTAATTTTAATTGGAAAACATATTTTATTTGTTGAAATTGGAATTAAAATGAATTAGTTATGAAACTGTTGTTTTCAGCAATTTAACTTATTCAAAACAGGAAACAAAGTTGATATTTGCAAAGTTCATGAAAAATGGGATGGAAAACATATTTTACATGTTGGAATTGGATTTGAATTGCCCAAGTTATGAATTTTGCAATTTAAAAGGGTTTAATTAAAGCATTGAATTATTGCACCACTTTTAATTAGGGAAAACAATAAACAAATTGCATTGAAAAGGTTGAAAAGATGTAGCAAATGTTTCAGTGAACATTTTGAGCTATTAAACACAATTTTCGGGTTATTAATGAATTTATTATGCAACTTTTCATAATTAGTCTTATTCTGCCCTTTTTAGTAAACAGAGGAAAACATGTTCAAAATTAATTCAATTGTGCCCAAATAAAATACCAATGTGTAGAGTTTTTTAAGAAAAAATTTTAGAGTCCAAGTTTGCTCAATTTGGGTGAACCAAACTCAAGTTATGAAATTCCAAAGTTTCCAATTTTTATTGCATTTTCAGTAATTATTTATTTAGTGCAAAAATTAGTACAGAAACATGTTACAAACTTGACATTAATAGAAAGAGCACAAAATTTTGAATCCACAGGAATTTGAATCATTCAAATTGGAGCAATATTCAATTTTATATTGATTTTAGAGTTAATGCCTCAGATCTCTGTTTCTGAAATTCGGGCAGAAAAAGAAAAAACAGAAAATAAAAGGGTGTGGCTTGGGGGAATCGAACCCAGGACCTGGGGATTGCGCGCAAGGGTGCACAGCCACTGGGCTGCTGTCACGTTTGTGATGGATACAGAGGCGAGTGTGTTTTGAGTTAACTTAAGGCCTGACGAAACTGTAACAAAAATTGAGTTAACGCCTCACGATCGGGAAGACGACGGCGATCGTGAGCTGCAGCGATGGCGGGCGGACTGCCGCTCGATGGCGGGTCACAGAGCAGAGGGGAGGACAGAGGGAGAGGGCCTAGGCCTGGGAGGAGGCCTCACCTCGGTGGGAGTCCGTTGGTGCAGGGTCTGATCCGCGGAAAGGAGGTCGCAGACGTCGTTCATGGCTGCAGCGGCGGCGTCTTTCCGGCGACGGCGCGGCCTCCCGGGTGACTCCCAGCGCCCGGCGAGGAGACGAGGAGGACGAGGATGCAGCGGCGGTTCCATTCCCGCGCCTTGGAGGAGGGGACCACGACCCCAGCGGCCACCTTGGGAAGCTCCAAAATCGGCCATGGTTTTGGGTTCAGAGAACAGATACAGAGGGAGGGAGATGATCGGAGGAGAAACAGGAGGGGACGGCGGCGCTAGGGAGGAAGAGGGAGAAGGGGGCGGTCTAGGGTTAGGGGAGGAACCCTAGGGGCTAGATATATGGAGGAGGGAGCAGGTGAGGTGGGGGAGCTCGGTGACAGCGACGTCTCCCCCTGTCTCTGTTCGTCCGTACGAGGAAGATGACCGAGTGGGTTGTTGGGCTAGGGGGGGAGATGGGCTGTGGGTTGGGCTTTCTCCCTCTGCTCACCTCTTCCTTTTATTTTTTCCTTCTTTTTTTTTTGCTTGTAAGAAAAGAAAAGGAGAGAGAGAAAGAATAGGTTGGGGTTTGGGGTCTTAAATTTTATAAATAAATTTTATTAAGTGGCAAACAACAATTCAAAGCAATGGTGAACATTAAGTCCAAAATATTTGAAATGTTAAATTAATTTTTGTTTGCTATTTGAATTTCAAATAGGGTTCATAAGGATTTGGTGTTTAAACAAATTTTATTCCATTAACTCAACAATTACGAAAACATTATGGAATTTAATTGTTTGCAAGACTTTATTTTTTTAAACCTCAATTGGATCATGTAAATTATGAATGAATTGATTGGAATTTGAATTGGCCATTTTGGGTGTTGATAAAAAGGAATTTTTATTGACAAGCAAATTAAATAAATTCCAACTTCAAACTATTTGAAAACAAGTTGAGTGGTTTAGTTTGCACTTTTTTAATTGGGAATTTTGGACATGTGTGAAAGTTTAAATTGTTTTTTCTTTGAAATTTCCAGCTGTTTTGAAAACAGGATGCAATGCATATGATGCATGTGATGCAATGCAAAAAGAAAAGCAACCAACTTTCTAACTTAGGGTAACACCCCAGGTGTTACACATAGGCATGAACACAAGTGTTCAAGGTCGACCCCTACTTAACTATTACTCATCTTTCCAGTCACTTTCCTTTTTGAAAATATTTTTAGATAACAAGTACAACTTTTTTTTTTGTAATTTACATTCTCTATCCATACTAAGATAGAGAACAAACTTCAAACTGGAAGTAAAAACTACTTAAGATAAAGCAAACAAGTGCACACAAGAATATTCACCCACACGATATTGCTCCCCGGCAACGACGCCAGAAAAGGTCTTGATATTCCACAAGTATAGGGGATCGTGTGTAGACTTTTCGATAAGTAAGAGTGTCGAACCCAACGAGGATCTTAAGGTAGGATAAATGTTCTCTCAAGTTCTATCAACCACTCATAGAACTCTACGCACACTAAATGTTCACTTTATCTAGGAAATAATACTAGAGCAATAATAAGGGTATGAGAGATAGCTTTGCAAGATAATAAATATAAGAAAGTAATTGGTAGTGTTGCAGAAATAAAATATACTAAGTAACCATAAACTAACCGTACCATGAGTGTGGAAAAGTACTAGTAATTATGATGGATTTGTCCATGATCAAATAATCAAATACAAAGTTGATATTCCTCTTTTATGTGGGAGAGGCAAAGCTAACAAGCTCTCACTATCCAATGATTACAAGTACTTATGGTTGGAACTATAGCAAACATACGTAACTACTAGAAGATACGTTAAGGTAAAAATACCCAACCATAGCATTAAGATCAAAAGGTCCTCTTTATCACATATGCTTTAATCACTAGATTGGGGCTCATGTTTCTGTCACTCAAGCAGCCCTCCCTCTAGCTTTCTCCACATACTACAAACCCTATGATATGATCCATGTGTGCTTAAACATGTAACGGGCACCATAGGACTGTAACAAATTCAATATATAGCTCAAACCATCCATAGAGATTCAACAATCAATCATATCACAAAAGGGAACTACACAAATATGAATGCAATAGATCATCTGTAAATAATTTATAACGTCAAACACTATGTTTACATAGGGCGGTATAGAAGTGTGTGGGAGGATGAACCACTTTATACAAGGAGGAATTGGCGATGGATATGGCGTTGAATACGGTGGAGAGGACAACGCGGGGCGCACAGACTCCTTCCCTGCGACGCCGACATCATGGGGGAGCGCCGCGCCTTAGCCCCTTCCTTTATGTCTTCTTGGGAGCCCTCCCCCATGGAGATGGTTTCATGGGGGAGGCAAAAAACGTGGCTTTGGTGGCTGGAAATTTGTGGTATGGGGTGTCTTTCATGACCTAGGGTTCCTTCCTTTATATAGCCGCACGGATTTCCGTCACCCCATCTAGGGCTGCGGTAAATCGGGCTTTTATCGGCAGTCCGTACTCGGGTTGGGCCGAACTTTTTGTCTAGAACGTTCCTCGCAAAATTCCCCACAACTCTTGCGAAGGAACTTTTTCCAATTGGACGTCGTCTTCTGTCCGGTACGTGACAATCTTCAAAAAGAGTTTTCAGACAGATTTCAGGAAAGTCTCAATTCGACTCCAACAAGGTTTTCTCTTGTATTTTTGACAATTCATACACATCAAAGTGTAAAACAAGAACATTATGCACTTTTGCAAATATTAGTAGGTTAGTCAAATAAATCATAAACTTAATATAAAAACAACTATAGCATAAAAGTAGCATGAAACCATCAAAAATTATAGGTACGTTTTGGACGTATCAGTGGCCGTGGGCATATATGTTGTGTCGGTCAGATTGTTACGACTGAAGGCATGTATGCAAAAAAAATTAGAAAACCCGTAGGCATATGTTAAAAACTCTTCGGCATACAATATGTATGCCTACGACCCTAATAAAAAGTCGTCGGCATGGAAAAAGTCGTCTGCAACTATGATTTTTCTTGTAGTGTCGCATAAACGGTTCTTCTGTTCGTCCTCCCGCAATGCATACTGAAGAAAGTGTAAGTCAGCATGAGTACAATCCCCAAGATAGCTCCGGTGAGAAGACTCCGGGAACTCTAGACTCACATAGGCAGAAAACATATATACCTCCAAGGACTCCCAAAGCAGCCGACACTCCTTGACCTCCAGGTTCCTCTCTATCTCCAAAATGAGTGGGAGAGAAGGATACGGCACGCAGACCCTCCCCTCCAAACGGGTGGCAGCCGGCGGGGGGCTTGGCACTATGACCCTTTCCAGATTAAAGGCGCCAGGTTGGCTCCAGTCGGTTTCGATGTGTCTCAGGATGGCTCCTGCCCGGCCGGTTTCTCCACACGAAGCTCGTGTCGAGAATAATATCTTTGACCTTGACAGTGTTCCTGTGGCTCTTGTACAACGACCTTCCACGTCAGCCGGCTCCGCCAGGACCGGCGTGCCGTCCACAACCTCCGTGTTGACATGAGGGTTCACCTCCTTGGTTCCGGCAACATGGTGGATGAGGAGTCACCCCCCAAGGAGGCAATGGTAGAATTGGCCTCGACATCAACTATCGCAGAGTCCATGGTCCCTTCGGAGGGAGGGGCACCTGGTCGCCTTAGCTTTCGGTCAGATGATCCCAAGACATGAGGGATAACCTTCTTCTCTATGTTTCTGATCTACGTGGCGGGGACGGTGGTGAGACCGTTGACCTCTCTCCCACGGTCGTTGTCTCGGCCCGACAAGTGGGTCGCTAGTTTCCCGGATGGATTTTCTCGGTCAATATCTCACCGGTTGGGGACTGGTCTATTAGGGTTTAGGGTTTGGTGGAAGCGATGACCTCGTTATAGGTCTCGGGTACGTGTTAAATAGGGGGAAAAGAGCCTTTCCCGTGGCTTACATGAGGGGTATAGTATGGGTGGTGTACTACACCATACCCATACGTATCTGGAACAAGTACATCTAACACCCTCCCTTAATCTAACCTGTAGGCATGTTGATATTACGTTTGAACTCATCTAAATTTCTAAGAGGAAGGGCCTTAGTGAATCCATCGGCTACTTGATCCTTGCTAGAAACAAAAAAAAATCTAGTTTCTTTTCCACTACCCTCTCTCTAACAAAATGAAAATCAATTTCTATATGCTTTGTACGTGCATGAAACATAGGATTTGCAAAAATATATGTTGCACCAAGATTGCCACACCATAAGCAAGGCCTTTGCTGTAGTTTAACACAAAGCTCAACAAGTAGTGCTTCAACCCAAATTAACTCATTTGTGGCATTTGCAAGGGCCGTGTATTCTGCTTCAGTACTAGATCGAGAGACAGTACCTTGTTTCCTAGCACTCCCGGAAACCAAGTTAGAACCAATAAATATAGCAAATCCTCCTGTAGAGCATTTGTCATCAAGACATCCTCCCCAATCTATATCTGACAATGCACTAAGAAGAGTAGAAGATGATTTATAAAAAGTAATCCCTAGTTTTACAGTATCACTAACATAGCATAGAATCCTTTTTACTGATGTTCAATGAGTTGTGGTGGGAGCATGAAGATATTGACATACTTTGTTAACATAATATGACAAGTCTGGACGTGTGAGGGTGAGATACTGCAAGGCTCCCACAATGTAGAGGTATTGTGTGCTGTCCTTAGGGCCTAGTGGTGCCCCCTCCATGAGAGACAACTTATTAGTGG
This sequence comes from Alopecurus myosuroides, assembly GCA_028641055.1. Classification (NCBI taxonomy): domain Eukaryota; kingdom Viridiplantae; phylum Streptophyta; class Magnoliopsida; order Poales; family Poaceae; genus Alopecurus; species Alopecurus myosuroides. The sequence goes on from CM054060.1 coordinate 326,355,584, forward strand.
AAGAGAGGGGTGTGGGAGCCCCTTTGCAACCAGACATACCAACTTTGGCAAGAAGATCTGTGGCATACTTTTCATGTGTCAACACCAATCCTGCTGATATATGTTTTACTTCAATACCCAAAAACTAGTGGAAGTCACCCAGATCTTTAATCGCAAAGTCATCATTGAGATCACGAAGTAAGGCATCAATGGCTTGATTTGAGGAATTGGTGACTATAATATCATCAAAATAAACCAAAATTAATATAGTGATACCTGACCGATTATAGGGAAACAAGGATGTATCAACCTTGGAGGGAACAAAACCAAGCGTATGCAATTTCGATGTCAACCGAGAGAACCAAGCTGTGGGTGCTTGTTTTAATCCATATAGTGATTTTTCAAGTCTTCAAACATAGTGTGGTTTATTAGGATCTTTAAAACCAAGTGGTTGCTTAATGTAAACCTCCTCTTCCAGAACACCATGTAAGAACACGTTCTTGAAATCTAGCTGTCGTAAACTCCATCCTCGAGAGACTGAAATAGATAGGAAAGTACGAATAGTGGCTGCTTTAACAAAAAGACTAAAAGTGTATTCATAGTCAATGTCATACCTCTGTTTGAACCCCTTAGCAACTAAACGAGTCGTATACCTTTCAATGGAACCATCAGCCTGTTTCTTGACACGGTAGACCCACTTTAAATCAATGAGATTTTGTCGTGAAGTGGGAGGAACAAGATGCCAAGTGTTGTTGTGAAGAAATCCATCATACTCCTCTTGCATGGCTTGATTCCACTTAGTATCTTGAAGAGCGTGAGTGAGATTTTGTAGTTCACCTGTAGAGACAAGAAGGCCATAACGAATTTTACGTTTTTTAACATCATATTTGACTGTACAATTCTGAAGAATGCATGGATTTGTGATGCCCTTTTGGAGACGAGTACGAGGAGCAGCTGCAAGAACGGCTGCAGAATTTGATGGAACAGATGATCAAGAATCGCCTGGAGCAGAAGAACCCGACGCAGAGGATCCGGTGCGCAGGCTTGTCGGGGCATGCATTCCCATGCCATCCACACCTGTGGCCGAGCGACAGGTGGCAGCGCTCTCTTCCACACGCGTGCGGGGCGAGGAAGGACACGGGGACATATAAGATCATGTAGACGATGTGGCAGGCGACAACTGGGCGGAGGCGGGTGGGTGGCGGAGACCAGGTACCCCGGGCACACGTGCAACAGGTGATTCTGCAGGTGGATCAGCCTGGGAATCGGAGGGCACACGATTCGAGGCTGCAGGGAGATCTTCTTCCTTGTCCTTTTCTGAGAGTTCAGAGTCACTGTTTTCTGCATTTTTGGACTCGTTTTCTTTGGAATTTTCAGCATGGTCACGTTCTATAGAGTCATTAACATCAGGAGCAATATTTTCTGCAGGACTTGGCACATTAGTAGTAACATTTGGTATAATGGGTAAAGGCATATAGTCATCAACATTTGCAACTCCATGATTGGATGTAAGGGGAGTGAAATTTTCTGGAAGAAAGAGAATTTCATGTTTGAGACGAGAGCGAGCGTTTGGATGTAACGCGGAAAAAAGGAAAACATGTTCATCAAAAACCACATCTCGTGAAACATAAACACGACAGTTTTAGTATCTAGGCATTTCACACCCTTATGACGTGGACTATAGCCAAGAAAGACACATTTTGTAGACCGATAAGAGAGATTTCTCTTATCGTAAGGGCGTAAGTTGGGCCAGCAAGCACAGCCAAAAACTCGAAGAGATTCATAGTTTGGTTTAGTGTGCAAGAGATGTTCAACAGGAGCATCAAGATTTATCACTTTGCTAGGCAATAAATTTATGAGAAAAGTGGCAGTGAGGAAAGCATCATCCCAAAACTTGAGTGACATGGATTCATTAGAAAGCAAGGAAAGACCAACTTCTACTATGTGACGATGTTTGCATTCAGCAAACCCATTTTGTTGGTGAGCATGTGGACAGGAAACATCATGTGTAATGCCAACTTTTTGAAAGAAGCTATTGAGTTTCTCATGTTCACCACCCCAATCACTTTGCATGGTAATAATTTTCCTATTGAATTTGCGTTCAACAAGTGCTTGAAAATTGAGAAAAACTTGATAAAGCTCAGATCTATTCTTGAGTAAATAGATCCAAGTAAATTTATTGAAATCATTGATAAAGCTTTACATAATATCAGTACTTGCCAATAGAAACAGGATCCAAAGGAACATTGAATACACTAGTAGAAATTTGGTATGGTAAAAGATGGCTTTTTGCTAGTTGACAGGAATAAAAAATGTTGAGGTTTATTTCTGGAGTATAGGGAATTTTATTTTTGCGAAGCACTTGTTGAACTACAAATGAAGAAGGATGTCCTAGTCGTCGATGCCATGTGGATGAAGATGGATTTATTGTGGCAAAAACTTGCTTGGTGGATCCGGAGGAGATGGACACTAAAGGATAAAGCCCATCACGGCAAGGACCTCTAAGAAGTGTGCTCCTGGTGGCCTGGTCCATAATCACAAAAAAATTGGGTGGAACTCAATAAATACGTTATCATGTGTAAGTTTATAGACTGAAAGGGGATTAATATAAGCATCAAGAACATGCAAAATATTTTTAAGACGAATGGAATCATATGGAGTATGCAATGTTGAGTGATCTATATTGCTTATTTCCATACCATTGCCATCTGCAATGTGCACTCGGTCACACCCATTATACTTGTCGCATGTGGTCATCTTGCTCAGCTTGCTCGTAAGATGGTGTGTAGCTCCAATGTAGATGTACCAATTAGTGTCAAACCCACGGGAAACGGTGTTGGCAGTATTGTGGTCGTTGCGGTGACGGTTGATATGTCATAAACGTATTCTTAATTTCTTATCTTTCATGTTGTTTTCTTATTGTTTCCCACATGTTTGCTATACACTTTATGTCATTTTATCGATTTTCCAGACTAACCTATTGACAAGATGCCACAGAGTCAGTTCCCTGTTTTTTGTTGTTTTTGGTTTCAGAAAAGTTGTTCTGGAAATATTCTCGGAATTGGAAAATTCGAAGGCCGGAAGTCTTAGAATTCCTGAAGGTTCCACAGAGTCCCGAAGAGACCCGGAGGGGGGCCTCAGGGGGCCCACACCATAGGGCGGCGCGCCCCCTGGCCACGCCAGGGGGTGGTGTGGGGCCCCGGGCCTCCACCGCCTCTGCCCTTTCGCCTATTTAATCCCCCTGAGACGTAAACCAAAAGAGATAGCACTTTTTCCCTAGAAACGCCCAAGGCCACCGTCATCGCCATATCGAGATCAGGAGGGTTCTGGAGCTCTCCCCGGCACCCTGCCGAAGGGAGAAATCATCACCGGAGCGGTCTACACCACCATGCCCTCCTCCGAAGTGATGCGTGAGTAGTTCATCCCTGGACTACAGGTCCATAGCAGTAGCTAGATGGTTGTTCTCTCCACTTTGTACCTCATGTTTAGATCTTGTGAGCTGCCTATCATGATCAAGATCATCTTTATGTAATGCTACATGTTATGTTTGCTGGGATCGGATGAATGTTGAATGCTATGTCTTCTGATTATCAATCTATCATGTTATCTTCATGCTTATCATATTTATGATTTCGCATGCTCTCCGTTATTAGTAGATGCTCTGGCCAGGTAGATGCTAGTAACTCCAAAAGGGAGTATTTATGCTCGAGTGGGTTCATTCCTCCTTTTCATCTGTGGTCGAGTGACATAAACGTGACGGATGGAGGATGTGTTGTTTCCATTAGGGAGAAAACAATGGTGTTTACCTTGTTTACATTACACACTTTGCTTACGGCGATAATCTGTTGCTTCCAACTTAATACCCAAAGTTTGTTAGGATGATATTCGGAGGGTGGATTATTAGACATAGATGCAGTTGGATGACGGTCTATGTATTTTTTTGTAATGCCCGCATGAATCACACAGTAATATTTATATCTTGCATATGCGCTACGGTGCAGCATTCATACTGCTTCATACTGTTCCTACCGTTTTCCACACCATATGTTTAACCTCTTTGTATTCAGCAAAACTGGTGAGATTGACAACCTCACTGCTTCGTTGGGGCAAAGTGATTTGATTGTGTTGTGTAGGTTCCATGTTGCTGCTGAACCAGTAGTGCGCCCTGCCATCTCAGCTGCTTCAACCTTCTGAAGTTACTCGTTCCTCCTACTGGTCGATTCAACCTTGGTTTCTTTCTGAGGGAAACTTGCTGCTGCACTCTTCATACCTTCCCCTTGGGGTCTCCCAACGAACGTGTGTTCACACGCATCAAAGCATTTTCTGGCACCGTTGCCGCGGATTTCAAAGTCATCAAGAAGCAACCACTCCCTCGTCAACTCTTGCGCCAACAACAAGCATTTTCTAGCGCCATTGCCGGGGAGGAAGAGAATTTCTTCAAGGGGAGTCTCTCACTTCCAATCTCTTTTTTTATTAGTTTATTTTATTTTTTCTTGTTTGCTTCTCTTTATCAAAAACACAAAATTTTAGTTCTTATTCTAGCTGTAGTTTTATTCCTGTTTTTAGTCTTGCTAAAATGAGTGTTCCTGAAGTTGAAGACCGTTCCTTTAAGCAACAAGGTGGAGAAAGTTTGAAAGATGCTTGGTATAGGATAAGTGATGCTCATCATAGATGCACTAAAAAATATTCCACTTTAATACTTCTTAGGATTTTTTACGTTGGTATTACTAGCTGGTATAGGTATGTTCTAGACACTCTTACAGGCGGTAATTTTCTGGGAACACCTGCTTTGGAAGCCTGTAATTTAATTGAAAGTTTAGTTGGAACACCACATACTAAGGTTGTTAAAACTGAGCTCACTTTAGATGATGTTATTAAAAAGCTAAACTCTATGGAGAAAAATTTGCCGAAGTTCCTTGATAATTCTAGCAAAATTAATGATTCAATAGTGAGTATCAACAAGAAAATCACTGTTTTAGAAGCTAGCATTGTCCATGATAGTCAAAATATGAGGATTCTTAAATTAGAGCAGGCTATGGAAACCTTAAGCTCAACCTTTTCTGCTCTTAAGTTTAAAAGAGAAAAATCTTCTATGGGAAAAGAGAAAACAAAATGTATGTCCCAAAGGCACCTAAACCGAATCCCCTAATGTGGTTAAAATTAATAAAACTTTTAGTGAAACTAAAAGTGATTTGCATGTTGAATCATGTTCAGGGGTGTCTAAGCTACCCAATGCTACAATTGGGGTTTTCGAGGAAATTATTGATTTGGATGCTTCTTCACTTGAAAATACTTTATTCCACTTTTCTGGGCCTAGCTAAAAGGCGTTAAAGAAAAGCACTTCTTGGAAGAGAACCCTGTTTATTTTTTGCTTTGTTTTTCTCTGTTTTTTTTGAGTCAAGGGGTTGTATACTTTTGTAGAAACTCCTTTGTATCTTTCTTTTCATGTATTAGTAGTGCCAAGTAAGGTTTCTGACGAGAGTTGGAGTTGGTTTTCGGATTTCTGCGCAGGAAAGATTTCTGCTGTCCATCGTAAAAGATCGTATAAAATCCAGGAAGATCAGAATGATCTGAAATTTTTTGTGCTTATTCCTTAGATAATTCCTCAACTTTCTTCGTTCTTTAAGATTTTCAATCTGATCAACGTAAGTTCCTCGAAAAAATTAGTCTTTACATATTGTTCTGGTTTTGACAGATTCTGCCATTTTTCTTGCTTTTGCTCTTTTGCAATGTCAAGAGGATTTATTTGCTTCACCAAACATCAGTTGCTATAGCTAATGTTTAAAAGTATCAATAGCACTTGTTCCATACAGAACCAATGGATTTTTAATTGTTTCACTAACCCTCTAATGCAAATTACTGTTTGATTGTGGTGTGAAGGAAGTTTTAAAGGGTCAAGAGAAGAGGTGATATATGTGATCCAGAAGAGTGCAAGGTCAAAGCTTGGGGATGCCCCCGTGGTTCATCCAAGCATATTTTTAGAAGAATCAAGCACATAAGATTGGGGATGCCCAAGGCATCCCTTGTTCGTCAACTATCTATCAGGTCAGTTCTCGTGAAACTATATTTTTATTCGGTCACATCATATGAAGTTTACTTGGAGCATATGAACATCATATTTAGCAAGAGTTTTTCTAAAACCACCATGAATAACATGAGAACCCCCATCAGTCATAAGATATCTAGGCACCACAAACCTAGGGAAAATAATATCTTTAAGCATTTTTAATGAGGTTTCACCATCATCAATTTTAGTAGGTATAGCTTCTACCCATTTAGTAACATAATCAACAACAACAAGATTATGACTATAGACTTTTGAAGGAGGGAAAGGACCCATAAAGTCAAAACCCCAATAATCAAATGGTTTAATAACAAGAGAATAATTCATAGGCATTTCATTACGTCTAGAAATATTTCCAACCCTTTGGCATTGATCACAAGATAAAACAAATTTTCTAGCATCTTTAAAGAGAGTAGGCCAATAAAAACCTGATTGCAGAACCTTATGTGCGGTTCTATCTCCAGTGTGATGTCCTCCATAAGCACTACTATGAAATTTTCTCAATATCTCCAGTTGTTCATTTTCAGGAACACATCTTCTCATAATACCACCAACACCTTCTTTTTACAAGTGTGGGTCATCCCAAAATAATGCCTCAAATCATAGAAGAATTTTCTACTTTGCTGAGCTGTAAAGGTAGGAGGCAAATACTTCGAAACAATAAAGTTAGCATAATCGGCATACCATGGACTCTCTTGAGAGATCACTTTTATTGCAGCTAACTGTTTATTAGGAAAACTATCATTAACAGGAATAGGGTCATCAGGGATATTTTCTAATCTAGACAGATTATCAGCAACAATATTTTCAGCACCCTTCCTATCCACAATATGTAAATCAAACTCTTGTAAGAGAAGCACTCATCTAATACGCCTAGCCTTATCTTCCTTCTTTTCCATAAGGTACTTAATAGCAGCATGATCAGTATGAATAGTAACTTTAGAATCAACAATATACTGCCTAAAGCAAAAAACCACAGCTAGGAATTCTTTCTCAGTGGTAGCATAATTATTTTGAGCAGCATCAAGAGTTTTACAAGAATAATGAATAGCATTTAACTTCTTATCTACCCGCTGTCCAAGAACAACACCTACAACATAATCACTAGCATCACACATAATTTCAAATGGTAAATTCCAATCAGGTGGTGGAACAATAGGATCAGATATTAAAGCCTTCTTTAAAATTTCAAAAGCTTATTTACAATCTTCATCAAAAACAAATGGTACATCTTTTCGAAGAAGATTAGTAAGAGGTTTTGATATTTTAGAGAAATCTTTAATAAACCTTCTATAGAAACCAGCATGACCAAGAATACTACGAATACCTTTAACATCCCTAGGACAGGGCATTTTCTCAATAGCTTCAACTTTAGCTCTGTCAACTTCAATACCTCTTTCAGAGATTTTATGTCCAAGAACAATTCCTTCATTAACCATCAAATGGCATTTCTCCCAGTTAAGAACATGATTAGTCTCCTCACATCTTTGCAAAACTTTATCAAGATTCTGCAAACAATTATCAAAATAAATTCCATAGATGGAGAAATCGTCCATGAAGACTTCCACAATTTCTTCATAAAAACCATGAAAGATAGCAGACATGCATCTTTGAAAAGTAGCAGGAGCATTACATAAACCAAAAGGCATAAGTATATAAGCATAGGTTCCATAAGGACAAGTGAAAGTTGTTTTCTCTTGATCAAGCTTTTTAAGAGCAATTTGAGAAAACCCAGAATAACCATCAAGAAAGCAGAAATGGGTTTTCTTAAACAACCTTTTTAACATTTGATCAATAAAAGGCAAAGGATAGTGATCTTTCTTAGTAACTTTGTTAACCTTCCTAAAATCAACGCACATCCTATAACCAACTACTACACTTTGAGGATTAAGTTCATTATTTTCATTTGGCACAACAGTTATCCCTCCTTTCTTAGGGACACAATGCACATGACTAACCCATCTAATATCAGCAATAGGATGAATAATACCAGCATCAAGGAGTTTTAATACCTCATTTCTTACCACATCCTTCATCTTAGGATTTAAACGGCGTTGATGCTCAACAACTAGCTTTGCATCAGGTTCAATATTAATAGCATGCTCACGAATAGTAGGAGAAATCCCTTTCAAATCATGAAGAGTATAACCAATATCACCTCTATGTTTCTTCAATATCCCCAATAATCTCTCCTCTTCTTTATCAGAAAGTTGAGAACTAATAATAACAGGATATAATTTTGTATCATCAATATGAGCATATTTAAGATTATCAGGCAAAGGCTTTAAATCAAAAACAGGATCTTCCTTGGGTTGTAATGTTGTACCCAAGTCTTCCACAGGTAAATTATGTTTCAGCATTGCTCGCTGATGTAGGAAATCCTCATAAATTTCATTCCTTTCTTCCATAAAGACATCACTTTCATGGTCTTCCATGTAATGCTGCAAAGGATTGTTAGGAGAAAGAGAAATAGCAGCCAATTGTTCAACTTTATAATTTTCATTGGGTAGTTCAGCTTCATAAGTGCTTTACAAATTTGGATAAATTAAATTCATAAGACTCTCCATCAAACTTTGTAAGAATTTACTCCTTTTTACAATCAATAACAGCACCACAAGTATTTAAGAAAGGTATACCAAATATAATAGGACAAGTATCGCTAGCAGAAGTGCCTAGTACTAGAAAATCAGCAGGATACTTAGTTTTACCACACAAGACCTCCACATCTCTAACAAAACCAATTGGAGAAATAGTTTCTCTATTAGCAAGTTGAATAATCACATCAATGTCTTCAAGTTCACAAGAACCAATTTCATGCATAATTTCTTTATAAAGCTCATAAGGAATAGCACTAGAACTAGCACCAATATCACACAAACCATAATAACAAAGATCGCCTATCCTAACAGATAGCACAGGAACACTGGGTTTCCTAGATTTACTAGGATGAGAGACAATATTAGAAGCATCTTCACAAAATATAATGTGTCCCTCTTCTACATTTTCAGAAATAAGGTCCTTTACTATTTCAACTGTAGGTTCTACAGTTATTTGTTCCTCAGGTTCTACAGGTTTCCTTGCACTTTTATTAACCACTCTAGCTAACATAGAGTGTTCTTTTACCTTAGCAGGGAAAGGCATTTTCTCAATATAAGGTTCAAGCACAATAAAATCAACAGTATGAACTTCTATATCTCTAGCAGGAACACAATTAATAGTATCTTTATAAGGTGCATGGTACTTGTCCCATTCCTTCTTAGGAATATCAAAATAAGAAGCAAAAGCCTTATATAAGTTTGCAACAACTTGAGAATCAATACCATAAGCAACACTAACATTATGAAAATCCTCAGATGACATAAAGGTTTTATTGCATTCATAGTCATCATTTATACCTGACTTTCTACCTTTGGCATTCTCCCATGCTTCAGTGTTTTCTTGAATATGGTCAAGGAGATCTCATTTAGCTTCATCCTTCATACGTGTAAATGATACAGAACAAGAAGCATCCAATAAATCCTTATAATGAAGAGGAAACCTTGCATAGAAATTATTAATAACAATATTACTGGGGAGCTCATGAATGGGGCATATGAGAATTAGTAACTTCAATCTCCCACATGCTTGGGCAATACTCTCTTCGTCATGAGGCCAAAAATTATATATATATAATTCCGATCTCTATGGATTTCACTTGGAGGATAAAATTTAGAATATAAGAGAGGTATAATTTCCTCCCATTCAATAGTCTGGCTATTTTTCAGCAGCTTGAACTATTCTGAGGCTCGGCCTGTCAATGATATAGAGAATAATTTCCTCTTCACTTGGCTCATTGTAATACATGCACACTTGAACAACTCGCATAATTCATGTAAAAAGATCAAATGATCACCATGATGGACATTTCCATCACCTGAATAGGAGTTATCCATAACATGTTAAACAATCTTTATAGGTATTTTACAAGGATCCAAATCATCATGTAGTGGGTCACTTACTGCCCTAGTAGTGGCAGTAGGCCCGCAAATAGGGACTCAAAAGGAGTTCCAAACATAGTATTGATGACCCAAGAAGCTTCCAGCAGAAGCTTCCTTTATCAATTCCACTTCCCAATAGCGCTTCACTCCCCGGCAATGGCGCCAGAAAATAGTATTGATGACCCACAAGTATAGGGGGTGTATCGTAGTACTTTCGATAAATAAGAGTGTTGAACCCAACGAGGAGCAGAAGGTGTTGACAAGCAGTTTCGATGAAGGAATAACTATAAATACTGGAAAACAGATTTGTAGGGGGTTTTGATATTGCAGATAAATAAAGTGCGAGTAAATAAAATGCAGTAATAATAATTGCAGCGAGTGTCCCAATCCTTTCTTCATCAAAGGACAAGCCGGTGAGTTTACTTATGATTAACAAACGTTTTCGAGGACACACGGGAGGTTTCTGTCAAGTGCTTTTGTTCCATGCAGCTGAGTAACTTTGGTGTTTTGATAAGTGTTGCGTGGGTGAATCTATGCTAATGTACCATCCCATCCAAGACTAATACATACTTGTGATTATACCCCTTGCAAGCATCCGCAACTACAAGAAAGTAATAAAGAAATAAATCTAACCACAGCTTTAAACTTCGGGATCCTACGCTCCCTCGTGTAACGGTTTCCTAACGGGGATTTAGGTTTATGTCACTCCGGCAACCCCACAATTAGTATAAAAATACACGATGCATTACCCTAGGCCCATAAATGGTGAAGTATCATGTAGTCGATGTTCATATGGCACCACTAGAAGAATAACACCACAACTTAAATATCAAACATTAAATATTATTCAACAATACTTCACTACTAACAACTTGACTTCTCCCATGTCCTCAAGAACCACACGAACTACTCACAACACATCATATAGATCATGATCAAAGGTGATATAATGGATGATAACAATCTGGTCATCAAGTGGAAACACCGATAAATCTCACAAGCATCAACTACTAACAAGTAATCCACACCGGGAGAGAGATCTAATACAAAACAACGATAGAGGCCCCTAATTGTTACAGCGGGATGAAGGTGGATGATGAGGGTGATGGTTCTGGTGGTGATGAAGATGATGATGACGATCTTGATGATGCCCGGAGCGATGACGGTGACGATGGTGGTGATTTCCCCTCTCCGGAAAGGAATTTCCCCGGCAGATTTCTCCTTGCCATAGAGCTTTTCACTCTCGGGTGTTTTCCGCCTCGAGGCGGCGACGGAATAATTCTTCGAGGATGGAATGAGGCTTAGGGTTCCCTCGGGGTCAGGGGGCCAAAGATGACCCCCGGAGGTGGGCCAGGGTGGCCACACCCCTAGGTGGCGCGGCCAGGGGCGCGCCACCCCTAGGTGTGGGCCCCTGGTGTCCCCCCTGGCTCTCCTTTTCGCTGTGTTCCTCCTCGGGACTTTTAGGAACCCCCGGATGTCCCCCTTCTTCTTCTAATCTTCTGAAATATGGTATCTCGACGGTGCTTTTCCATCAGATTTTTGGTCCCGGTGTTTATTCTCCAAAACTTATAAAACATGTCAAATAAGATAAAATAACATAAGAGATGCATCATAACATGAAATATATCGATGAATAACAGAAAATTATGATATAAAATAGTGATGCAAAATGGACGTATCAGGAGACATCGATGTAGGTCCCAAAAATGGTAAACCCCTTCAAAAGCCTTGACCTCAAACTAAGAGCCACGACCAACATGCTGGCCATGTGGAGTACCAAGTTTGTGGGGAATGTGCAACTACAAATAGTCGTAGAAAATGAGTTCATCCTACGCCTAGATGCAGCCATGGACAAGCGTCTTCTCACCCGAGAGGAGAAGGGTCATACGAAACTTCTCAAGTGGAAGCTTTTAGGGTTTGCCTCGTTGGAGAGGTCCCTCGCCAGACATAGATCGAGGATCTTGTGGATCCACGAAGGTGTTGCATCCACGGAGTTTTTCCACTTGCATGTGAGTCATAGGTGTCGGAAAAACTTCATTGTCGACCTCCTGGTATATGGAGTTAGACGGACCGAGTATGATAACGCTGAGGCGGTGGATGGATTTTTTGACAACCTCCTGGGAGTTGAGGTAGATCGACCATTCACCATGGCGCTTGAGCGGCTCGATCTGCCGACCATGGAGCTTTACCACCTTGAGGGAGATTTGATGGAGAAGGACCTATGGGATGCTATTAGGAGTATGTCGCTGGATAAGTGCCCTAGGCCTAATGTTTTCACCAAAATATTCTTTGTGGCATGTTGTAAAATTATCAAGTTAATGTGATGGAAGCTTTCAGCTCTCTTGGCTGCATGAACGCCCGTGGATTTGGTGCAGTGAATCACGCCTTCATCACCTTGCTTACAAAAAAGACGAGGCTGAGGAGATAAGGGACTTCAGCCCCATAAGCTTGATACACATCGTTGCTAAACTGGTGGCTAATGTGGTCTCAGGGAGAGTGACCATGGTATTACCACGGTTTGTGGGCGTGCACTAGAGTGTATTTGTGCATGGCTGGTGCTTACATGATAACTTCATGATGGTACAAGGGACCATACGCAGGCTACATGGTACAACAACCTCACCGGTGCTATTGAAGCTAGAGGTCACAAAAGCTTTTGATACGCTCAGTTGGGCGTTTCAGCTTGCGATGCTGAAGAGACTGGACTTTGAAAACCGCTTGATCACTACTATTTGTGTGCTGCTCTCCATGGCTTCCACTAGGGCTCTTTTGAACGGCCTTCCGGGATCCAAGATTTACAACAGACGTGGTTTGAGGCAAGGGGACCCTTTCTCTCCCCAGCTCTACATTCTGTTCATGGAGGTCATTCACCTTATGATTGAAAGGGCTACTGCATGTGGGCTGTTAGATACCTTCTCCATGAAGGGCCTGAGGCATCGCACCTTGATACGTCCAGAACGTATCTATAATTTTTTTTTATTGTTCCATTCATGTTTTGTGTCATTTCCACATGTTTCTACTCTAGTTTTATATCATTTTTTAGTCATTTTCATGGACTAACCTATTAACAAGATGCCAAGTGCCAGTTTCTGTTTTCTGTATATTTTTTTGTTTCAGAAAAGTTATTCTGCAAATATTCGCGAAAAGTACTAAAAATTCAGGGATGCCAATTTGTACCCAGAACGAAGACAGGGCCCAAAGGAGATCCGGAGTGGTTCCCCACGGCTATCATGAGACTCCATGGCGCGGGTGGGCCTTGACTGGCGCATCCCCATCGCTTAGGAGCCTCGGGTCGCCTCTTCGCCTTTAAGTTTCCTCTTGACCTAATAGTGACGCCCCCGGAGGATTTTTTCAGAAATGAGTCCGAGCTCCGCCGCCATTCAAAGATCTAATTTCGGGGACAGAAGTTCCTGTTCTAGCACTCTGTTGGAATCGGGAAGGGCTCCCGGAGCCATCTTCATCGATGTTGCTGCCTCACACGATGATGCGGGATTATTCCCTCTACGGGGATGAGAGGTTGTGCTAGTATCTATGTGGTTGTCTATCTCTCCCATGGTGTGATCTTGATGTGATCATGAAGATTATTAATCTAGTTGAAATCATATGATGTTTCCCCTTCTTTATTGAATGGATATGATGTTGGTCAGTTGATTTTATATAGTATAATTTCTGGAGTCACCTTTGTCCCACGGTGCCAAGGTGACAGTACATGTGTCGTGTGTGACTCTATGGATAATAGATTAGAATGATACTTATCATTAGTTTGTTCTTATTTGTTGGATTGAATGATGGAATTATGATGTTTCTTGATACTTGTGTTAGCATGATTTTCATGTAATCAAGGTGACAGTGTGAGTATCATGCTATATTAGAAAGACCCTATTCAAGAGATGATTCTGGTGTTTTTTAGTACTATCTTTTGATGCTCAAAGTGACAGGGCCAGGGTGTCCATAGATGAGGAATGCAAACTTTAAGGTGTGCTTTTGCAGACCTATGCATGTCTCACCGGTTTTGATCCATAGTAGAGTAAATTCCGAGTAACGTCTACCATAAATGTTGTTAGAGAAAGTATCATATCTTTAATTATGTTAACATTGTTGTGAGTTACCACTAGTTAAAGTATGATCCCTATGCCTTATTTCAAACCATTATTATACCGTTTACTTTCAGTTTTTCAACTTGTTAGCTGGCTTCTATTTTTATTTAAAATTACAAAAACCACCTTTTATCACAATTGTTGGGGAGGTGTATGCTGCACTAACATCCCCAGAAACAGCTCATTTCTGGCACCGTTATTTCCACTGTTTTTTCTCCTGGTCGATCTAGTGCATCTATAGAACTGACAATTGTTTTGGGTGTGTTGGGTACACAAGAGACCACTTGTATCTTGATTGCAGGATTGCTTCAGAGGGATACATTCAACCTGCACTTCCCTGAGTTTGATAAACTTGGGGTTACTCATTTAAGAGAACTTTGCTGATGTTCTAAAAACCTCTACGCTTGGATGACCAACAGAGTGTACAATAATAGAACCGTGTTATAGACATCACACCTTCATATACGCAGACGATGTGGTCATGTTCATGCAACCCTTTTCTCAAGACCTGACAGATTTCACCATTCTTGTGGAGGACTTTGGGGCAGCATCTGGTCTATACTAACTTGCAGAAATGCTCGGTGCATTTGATTCGTTGTGGAGCGAAGGAAGCTGATCTAATGATGAGAGAGCTTGCGGCTTACGGACCAAGCACTTCGGGCATGATGGACGTGGATGAGATGAGTAGAACGAACGACTCGAGACCTTGGAAAGAGTTCAACATCCAGGTTCCACGCGGCGTCAAGGGACTATTTGAGGCAGCCACAACATACGTACTCGGTGACGGGGCGTCCATATTATTTGTGACGGATGGCTTGCAGGGGGTGCATCCAGGACTTGACACCCATCGTGCTGGGGAGGGTGCCAAGACGGGATCGTGTCTCTATGAGAGTTTGGGAGGGATTGGGCGGAGGTTCGTTGGAGGATGTTCCAGTAGATCTCAACGCCCTGGAGATTCGCGAGTTGTTCCAGGTGGCCGATCTGGTGGTAGGAATCATGCATAGAGACAACATGGATGACAAGTTCAGGTGGAACTGGGAGGCGTGGCAGGCCTTTTCCGCATGTTCAACCTATAGGTCTTTGTTTGAGGGATCAGTGGCACTAGATGGAGCACGATATGTTTGGTGATCCTGAGCCCCTAACAAGTGTAAGATGTTCCTTTGGTTGGCTCTCCGAAACATGTGTTGGACGGCGGACCATCCGAGTCGTAGGGGACTTCCACACCCTGCCTCATATCCCCTGTGATATATGCCAAATAGGGGTATATATCCGGCATTGGCCGAAGGACGGATTATCAGGGTGGCCCACAGGTAATGGAACAGAGTCCATTGGGCGGCCCAGTAAACTGACGCACAGGAAGCCGGATTCTAGAAGAACCCGGACCACGGCCCAAAGTGGTGCAACTTGGAGGAGAAGACGGATTCCTTACTTTCCAAGTTAGATACTTTCTGTAGTCTTCTAGGTTTCCTTCTTGTAAGCCCTAGTCCGGCTATGTATATAAAGCCGGACGGAAGCAAGGAAAAGATAAGTTCACAACTAGCTAGAAGACAACTCGCCGGGAAGTTCATCCTCCCCGAGTTAGTGAAACCATAATCACAATTGTACTCTGTATACTTCAGGCTTCAGCCATGATTTAGTGAGATTGCAGGCGTAGGAACGCCGCCTAGTTGCGTCGTACCGAACCTGGGTAAACTCGGTGTTCTCGTTTACAGTTCTTCTACGTCCCCCACCCCCCCACCCCCGCGGTTCTACCATTAGGCTTATGGCACCCCCGTCCATGAACCTCACTACGATGTCTCGACACTTGGCGCCCACCGTGTGGCCAGCGACATCGGGAGTTTTGTTCCAAACAGGATTACTCGGCGGAATCGGCAGCTCAATTACTGTTGGAAGCCTAGAATTCGACGGAAACATCGGATGCTTCCTCGACAACGGATCATATATGTCGTCACGGAATCATCTCGTAAGTGCCTGCGTTTTACCGATCGGATCTGCTAATATTTTTATCGGTTTAACAACAGAAGCAATGGGATTCCGTGGTGGAAGCAATTTTATCCCACCCGCCCTATGCCCAATAGATGAAGGCTTCAATGCCAGATTCTACTCAGATTTTCCGTATTCATACATAGGAACAGATCAAGCTTCCATATTTAAATATCACCAAAACACATCTGGATTTGCTGCCTTTCTGGAGATGCCTGCAACCAGATCCCACTTCATAGGTATGGTGCAGTCTGAGATCGCTGAAAACACGGAAGACGGAAATCCCGTGGAAAAGGCATAAAATCATGACCCCACGGAAAAGGTGGAAGACCCGAGATTCACCGATCAAGCATCAAACTCGGAAGCTAAATCTGTACTAGCAGCCATAGAGGCAAGCTAGACTCGGAAACCGGATCTCCAGAGTCAAATTCCAAAGATGAAGATGAAGACGCTTTCAAAAGAAAGGTCAAATCCATGCAAGGGATTTTTCATGAAGTACTCATGGCAAAACAGATTGTAAATTCAGATGCTGAGGTAGATGAAGATCCCAAAACACCTCCGCCAGATGAAGAGGAAGAGGAAGGTGAAGTTAGTCCGACTTATCCTGACGTCAAGGAATTGACAGAAGAGGAACCTAGAAAAAAGAAAAAGAAGTCTACCAAGAAACTCCAATCCAAACTCTAGAAGAAAAAGGTGGAAAAATTGGCAGACATTTCCAACCAAAACCTGGAAGTAGGAGGAAGCACGGGAGTCAAGCATGTGGAGAAGAAAAAGGCTGAAATCTCTGTTCCCCAAATGTCGGAATGGGAGGAGATTGATCTGAATCAAACTCCGGGTGCATGAAACGAGCCCCCGGAAGTTCTGGAAGCCAGGAGACAAGCTATACAACGGCAACAACAACATCTATTCCAAACTCGGGAAAACCTCCCCAAAACCCAGGCTGACATTAAAATGCAGCAGGAAGAAATAGAGGAGTACGAAAGAAGGAATAGATCTAGGATCAAACCTACGCGGTTACTCGGAATTTCAAAGCAGGATGAACTGCCAGCAAGAAAGAAGTTTGAGAAGCCTTCTTGTCAAAGGCATGTTAACAACACTAATGCTAAGGGCGAACGCATATACAAGACCGTAGCCGAAAACGCGGAAGTCGCGTTCGCCATCCTTAATGACAATCTGTACTCCAATGACGAAAAACTACAGGGACTGTATGATTTCTTAGGAAAAGAATTACAACAGAAACAGCGAGGACAAGCACGTTCAGGAAAGTTACATGATGATTCAGCCTTATGCAAGACTGCTACGTGCTCCGCTGGAGCACCTGAACCTGGTGAACCTAGAGATTCAGGCGATTCTAAGGAAAAAGAAGGGAGATCCTAAGAAGGACAAGAAAATCCCGGATAACAACGATGCAGCGTCCAGAATAGGATCCCATTTGCCGAAAGGAGGAAATAATCCCCGTGAGAATAAGGAACAGGAGGAGCAAAACCGGAAGGACGGAAAAGTAATGCCGCATCCAAGGCGCCCAGCTGATAAAGCCGGAAGATACGACAATCCTCACAGGCATGAGAGATCCTAAATTCCTCCATGGAACAAAGAAAGTCCAAGGAGCAAAACTCCACCTTATTCCAAAGTACATGATATCGGAAGAAATATGGATAATCCCAGAAGAGCGCACTCGCGCAACAATGGACCAGAACAGAGCAGATCCCCTTCTGTCCATTCAGCTGAAAGATATTCCACGCACGTCGATAAGGCAGAAAGAGATGATTTATACTTTGGACCTAACCCCCTGTTTGCATGTGGGAAAAAGACCCTGGAATTGGCAATTTGGAATTGGCAAGCCGAATTCATTTGTTTGGAGTGGTCACAGAATTGGGCTTCGGAAACGGTATCCAATTCCAGGGGAGGCCCGCGCACACCTCCTCGCGTGGTAGGACGATTCCGAGCAAGCGAGCTCGGAACCGGACGGAAAGTTTTCTCTTGTGTCTTGTCCCGTTCGTACCCCTTCCCGCAAAATGCCCCCGACCCGCTCCACGCACGGAGGCGACGTGGAGAAGACGACCGGTGGCGGCGGCACCGGTGAGCTCCGAGTCCTCCTCTCCCTCGCCCCGTTCTCGGCCCTTCTCGGCATCTCCCACCCCTCCTCTCCGCCCCGAGTCACCGTCTTCAGCAACATGTCTGCGCCCCCTTTTCCGAATCTCTAGATCGACGGAACGGAGGAGCCATGGACGGAAGAAGGCCTGGTCAGAAGTTTGCTGGCCAATGGTTTCTGAGGAAGGGAGGAGCCCTGGCCGGTGGTTTGCGAGAACATATGCCTTCGTAAGGGGAAACAATTCGGGCTATGAGGAAATCTGAGGGGAATAGGTCGACCGACCGTTCCGGCAAGCGCGGCGGCGCCGGCGGGAGTGCTCAGATGGCCCTGCTCCATCCTGAGCCTTGCGTGAGATGTTGTATCTTTTTGCCTGTCGTGCTGTTTTTCTCCGGAAACATGCTCCCGCGACGGTGTATTTGGCCTAGGGAAAAAAATTAAAAACAGCAACTGAGTATTCTGTTGCAATGCATTATGGTTCACTGGTTTTTGCTTAATTCTGCCTATAGTTCACTGTTATATTTTCTGCCATCGGTTGCAATAACTTAAAAACGTCAATTTTTAGTTTACTCAAAAAAACATCGAATTCCATAGTGTGTACATCCAAACAGGATTTGGAATTGGGTCAGATCCTTTGATTCCATTAGTAAATTCTATGCGCAACCAAACAACAGAAATGGAATTGCAGTTCATTTCCTTTCCATCTTGGATTTGGAATTCATGGACCAATTCAATTCCAAGCAGTTTTTCCTGCATCCAAACAGGGGGTAAGTGTTTCACTGACAGGATCCGGAGAATCAGTCTACACTCTGGCTTTGCCAAAGTCGGTCCAACTTATCAAAAGTATACCGGAAGTACGAACCCGGATACATGGCTATCAGATTACTATACTGCCGTCCAGATCAACAAAGAGACAGATTTAGAGGCTGTGAAGTTTCTTTCCCTAATGTTGCTCGATGGAGCCAGAGATTGGATCAACAGGCTTCCGCCAAGAACAGTAGACAGGTGGGAAGATATGGCTAGAGTATTCGCTCAACACTTCTGGGGTACGTATAAACGCCCTAAGAGCATCAACCAGCTGAACCGTTGCGTGCAATATGAGGATGAGTCGTACATCGACTTTATCTCAAGATGGACCGCAATGAAGAATAGTTGCTCTGGAGTAAGTGATGTGCAAGCAATGCATGCTTTCATCAACGGCCTGAAACCGGGCCTTGTATCGTTCATGGTTGGTTCGAAAGAGCACAAAGATCTTGGATCTATGCTTACCACCGCGAATGAGCACGCAACAGCTGAACATGATATCAGGGCGAGAGGCAGAAACATTGATGCTTTGGTTCAAGCCAAAAAAGTGTCTCGATCTGAAAAGAAGGCTACTCCAGAGGCACAGCCAAAACCCAAGGAAGTAAATTTAACCTTTGGAAAGGATAGTGGCAGCATATGGAATGGTAAAAGCACAGAACCCATCTCCTATTATAAAGAAGAGTGGGAGAAGATTAAGTCTAAAAACTGTGTCCACCATTCGCAATTTGG
Source organism: Alopecurus myosuroides (assembly GCA_028641055.1). Classification (NCBI taxonomy): domain Eukaryota; kingdom Viridiplantae; phylum Streptophyta; class Magnoliopsida; order Poales; family Poaceae; genus Alopecurus; species Alopecurus myosuroides. Next base: position 326,375,306 of record CM054060.1, read on the forward strand.
GAAGCCTACCCACACCAATGCGCAGTGCCAGCTTAATAAGCACATGAAAGGCACTGAAGGATCCGGGAATAAAGGAAAAAAATACAAAAGGAAGTACAACAAGCAAAAGCCGGAAGCTAAAAAAGAAGAAAGTGAGTCGTACACTGATACTAAAATCTAGGAGCAGCAGCGCAAAGGCGAACCTAAAATCCGGAGAGTTGAAGGAGAATGTAACTTAACTTTCCTGGCAACTCCCCTGGCCAAACAGGCAAAACAAACACTTCGAGAAATCAATGTGGTTGTACCTCCAACCCCAAAGTACTTGAAGTGTTCAAATACGCCAATTACCTGGGATCAGTCTGATCATCTCGGTAACATCCCAGAACCCGACACACATGCTTTGGTCGTAAGTCCTATTGTTCAAAATACTAGGATAAAAAAGTGCTGATGGATGGAGGATCCAGTATCAATATCATGTACTTAAGTACATTGAAGCAGTTACACCACTCCAAGACCCATCTCAAACACATCAATGTACGTTTTCACGGCATTGTTCCCTAGAAGTAACCTTTGGAAAGAGAGAACACTTCCGCCAGGAGAGTATCTCATTCGAGGTTGCACCGTTCGAAACTGTGTATCACGCAATACTCGGACATCCGGTTTTCGCCAAATTCATGACAAGATCATGTTATATTTATAACAAGCTGAAGATGCCAGGGCCAAAAGGGGGAGTAATCACCATATCTGGCGACTTCAAGCTGGCGAATGAGCCGGAGAAAAGAAACGACCTCTATGCCGAACAGGTGATTCCGAAGGAAGAGCTGAATGAGCTGGCTAAACAAGTATCGTGGACAGAAATCCCGGCAGGAAAAGAAAGCAGGAAGCCGGCAGATAGTTTCAAAGCCTCGGAGAATACAAGACAGGTAATTCTGGACCCCATAGATCCGACAAAATTTGTCGTAGTGGGAACATGAATGACTAACAAATAGGAAAACACACTCATCAAGTTCCTACGTGAGAACTGGGACATTTTCGCCTGGTGTCCTGCTGATATGCCAGGTGTTCCCAGGGAACTTGCTGAGCACCAACTCAAGGTTATTCCAGGATCAAAACCCGTCAAGCAAGGTCTCCGTCGTTTTGATGGAAGAAGACGGAAGGCTATAGGCAAGGAAATTATCCGGCTTTTAGCAGCTGACTTTATCTGGGAAGTTATACATACTGATTGGTCTGCAAGCCCAGTATTAGTCCCGAAGAAGGATAGTATTATTCTTAGGATGTGTATAGATTACACCAGACTGAACAAATTGTGCCCAAAATATAGATTCATGTTACCGTGAATTGATCAAATATTAGATACCACTGCTGGCTCTGAGCTTTTATGCTTTTTGGACGCTTAATCTGGGTACCATCAAATACGCATGAAACAAGAAGACCAAATAAAAACCTCTTTCATAACTCCCTATGGAACATACTATAACATAACCATGCCTTTTGGCCTCAAGAACGCCGGTGCAACATACCAATGTTGCATGCAAAGATGCTTGCCTAATCAAATCGGCAAAAACGTCCATGTTTACGTGGATGATATCGTCGTCGTTTCCAAGGAAAAGGATACACTCCTTGAAGATCTACGAGAAACCTTCGACAATCTCTGCACTTATAAAATGAAGTTAAATCCATTAAAGTGCGTATTCGGGGTTCCCTCAGGAAAGCTTCTGGGTTTTATCATTTCTCGTAGAGGAATAGAGGTAAACCCGGAAAACATCAAAGCAATCTTAAACATCAAAATGCCTACGTGTCTAAAAGATGTCCAAAGACTTACGGGTTCTGCAGCCGCTGTAAGCAGATTTATAAGCCGGCTTGGTGACAAAGCTCATCCATTATACAAATTGTTGAAAAAATCCGACAAAGTTGAATGGACAGAAGATGCGGACAAAGCATTAACCCAGTTGAAAGAAACTTTGATGAAACCTCTGATTTTGGCATCCCCAAAAGACGAAGAACCCATGCCACTATATCTTACAGCAACTAACAGGGTTATTAGCGCAGTGATAATCGTGGAAAGACGGAAAGACGAGCAAAGTATTCCAGATCAACATCCGGTGTACTACGTTAGCGAGGTATTCTCCGAGCCAAAACAAAGGTATCCACATTATCAAAATATGGCATATGGCGTATTTTTTGCATCCCGAAAACTCTGTCATTATTTCCAAGGACATTCCATAACATTGGTAAGAAAAGCACCACTAGGGGATATTATAAACAATGCGGACGCAACAGGCAGAGTAGCCAAATGGGGCATTGAACTTGCTGCGTTCGACATTAAGTACCAACCCTGGACGGCGATTAAATCCCAGGTGTTGGCAGATTTTGTAGCTGATTGGACATAAGCAATGGGAAACACACCAATGCCGGAGCCGGAATATTGGATCATTCATTTTGACGGATCCAAAATGAAAGAAGGCGCTGGTGCTGGTGTGGTGCTCCAATCTCCAAAAAGCGACACAGTGGAGTATGTATTACAAATATATTTCAACGTCAGCAACAATGTGGCAGAATACAAAGCATTGCTTCATGGCTTGCATATTGCAAAGGAAATAGGTGTCAAACGTTTACTTTGCTATGGTGACTCGGACTTGGTACAGCATCAGCTGAACCAAACATGGGATGCTAAAAGCCCCATCATGGCCGAATATCCGAGAACAGTTGACGAGTTTACCATTTGCTTCTTAAGATTTGAGGTACATCATATCAAAAGGGAAGAAAATTGGAACGCGGATGCTTTAGCTCGCATGGGCTCAGAAAGGGTGAAAATTCTACCACCTGGTGTATTCGTCCAACATTTGCATGAACCATCAATAAAAGGCTGAGATGTTGACTATCCCTTAGTTTCCAAGTCAACAGAAGTTTTGCTCCCGGATTGGACAATTCCATTCTTAACTTCTTAGTTGATCAGAGTTTCCTAGATGGAGCAGCCGAAGTCTTGCAGAGTCAGATACAACGCCGATGCAAAGGATACACGGTAATCAATGGTAGCATGTACAAACGCAGTACTATAAAAAAAATAGCGATGTATTTGGCCAGAAGAAGGACGAGAAATTCTGCAAGAAATCCATGCAGGAGATTGTGGGCATCATGCTCAATCGAAAAGCATATTTAAAAAAGCATTTCGTGCAGGGTTTTTCTGGCTCACAGCCAAGACAGATGCGGAGCACATAGTGAATACATGTGTCGGATGCCAGTATTACGCCAAGGAGACAAACATGCCGGCTCAAGCACTCAAAACTATCCCTATAACATGGCCATTTGCGGTCTGGGGGCTAGATATGATGGGGCCATTCAAAACTATAAGAGGTGGACTTACACATCTACTCATTACACTAGACAAGTATACCAAGTGGGTGGAAGCAAAACCCATCAAAAAACTTGACGGTGTGACTGCCAGAAATTTCTTCATTGACGTAGTCGTGCGATACGTCGTTCCACATAGCATAATCACGGATAACGGGGAAAATTTATCAATTGGAGAGTTGACAAAATATTGCCGACAAACGGGACCTCACCTAGATCTTGCATCTGTGGCACACCCACAATCCAATGGCCAGGTTGAACGAATGAATAGTTCAATCCTGCAAGGAATCCGTCCAAGGCTCGAATCTCCTCTTCATAGAGCAGCTGGAGCATGGGTAGAAGAATTGCCTTCTGTGCTTTGGAGTATTCGAATGACGCCAAATAGATCAACAGGGCAAACGCTTTTTTTCCTGGTTTATGGCGCAGAAGCAGTGCTTCCTACGGACATGATCCATGATAGCACAATAGTGTAGGCGTACGATGACTCGGATGCCGAAAATGAACGGCAGGATGTCGTCGATCTCCTAGAAGAAGAAAGAGAGTTTGTGTTGCAAAGATCCGCCATTTATCAGCAAGGACTGAGACAATATCATAGTCGGAAAATCAAACACTGATCTTTCAAAGAAGGTGATTTGGTGCTAAGATTGGTTCAGGATAGGAAGCACAAGTTAGCCCCAATCTGGGAGGGACCATTTGTCATTAGCAAGCCTATGAAAAATGGATCATATTACCTTGTAGATATTCGAGATAGGGAAGATGACCCGAAAAATTCGGATCACAAGAGGAAAAGAAACATAGATGTAGAACTAAGAGAGACAAAAAGGTCCTAGAGCATCTAGCAGTTACGTCCCTTCTACCTTTAGTTAAAATTCTATGTAAACATAATTGAGATCATGAAATAAAGTTGTCGGAAATTCATGCATTTTTGTCTTGTTTTGTACTTTCTGTTCCAAGCAAATTTCTGTCTTATCTATTTCCCAATGATCTTTCAATTTGCTTCAATGTTAACCCGAATTCCGCCTGCGTGCTCGGAGTTATAAAACTGAATGCTTTTTTGTTCTAAGGAGGCTTCAAAACCAAAGATTGTGCATGCGTATCTGAGGTTCATACTTTTCAAATTCCTTACTATTCCTAAGTATTATATGATTGTATGTTGTGTTGGGTCACTAGATTTAGTAAGTAAAAGTGCCAAGGTATAATCCAAGATTCTGAGTTTTGATTGATTGGTTTCTTAACCCGGTCGCTTGGCGTGAAGATTACATAATGTCGAGCCACTTTAAAACTAAAGAAAGTTAAAGCATACAAACCAGAGAACTTAGAAGAAAAGGAGTTAAAACTCTGTAAAACTTGCAAAGTTAAAAAGTTTACTGCAAAAGGATAGAAGCTTGTTCATGCAAAAGATAGAATGCATTACAATTGAGTTTACATTGTAAGAATAGTAATGCGTTCTATTTGGCTAAAACTATGCAGGATTAGGTGGCATCCACGAACTCCTCTTCGTCGTCCTCGTCGCTGTCGCTCGGGTTCTCTGGAGTTGCTGGAATTTCTTCCTCCGGGTAGAACGTCGAGGTAGAAACCATCCGAGCTATCTTGGAGGCATGCCCCTTGATAGAATCGAAGATTTCTGCCCGCTGCGCTTTGGTGTATCCTTGCGGAATAATGGTCGCAATGCGCTAGGATTCGGCGATGGTGTAATGCATACGCATCAGCCCAAGGGCCATGCGCACACCACAATGGGTGGCGGATTGGATCCAGGACTCGTGCTGGTTCGCCACTTCTGCAATTGCCTCCGAGAGCTTGCTGGTTTCCGATAATTCACTAGCTTTGTACGGAATGCACTTGTTGATAAGTAGCATCCCGGCATTTTTTAGCTCGGTGACGAATGTCCCAAAAGCCCGGATTCGATCAATCCGAGTGATCAGAGGATTCCCTTCTGTTAAGAAAAAAAAAAAATTAGGCAACACAGAAAAAAGATTCGTAGTCGTGACGGACGCGTCACAGCTGAGGCGGTTCGGGTCGCTCCCGTATCGCGTGCTGCAACCGACTCGGACGTGCGGCGTGGGCCTCCCACGTCGCACGCGTTAGGGTTTTCCGAACCGCACTATAAAAGACGCGCACCATGGGCGATGTACACACACCGAAACCAATCTAGGTTTGCCACACCTCGTTCCTTGGGCCGCCACCGTAGTCTACTCCATCCCGAGCGCCGGCGTCCACCGGCGAACGGGAGAGCAGGTCTCCGGAACCAGTCGCCTTTGTGATCCTGTACGGGAGAGGGCAAATTAGGTTTTTGGGAAGCGCTTCACGCAACTGCTCGCTGCTTCCACGACAGATCGTCTGCCTAACAAGTCAGGCGGTGCTGCGTACCGTCGCCTCAAGCGTCGTCTACTCCGACCCGTCATCGCCAACGTTGTCATCAACAACGTTACTACAAACGATCGGTACGGAATCTGTGTCCAGATCTGTCTGTTTAACATGTCTACTGTTTACATGTTTAGAGAGATCGTGTTGCTATTGTTCATGTTGTCTGCTGCACCTAGTATGTTCGAGTTCCACATGTTAATAGCTGCTTTTGTCATGATTTTTATTCTAGAATTAATCGTGGAAATTATGCCTAATTACTCAACAATCCAAAAACCTAATTGTAGGCAATTTCTTGAACTGACTATGGCCCACCTAAGTGATTCAATGAAACCGGAAAGGTTCAATGGTACCACCTTTAAGAGATGGCAACTGAGAAGCCAACTGTGGCTCCAGTCCATGAAAGTGTGGGACATTATTATGAATGGCCTTCCTGAAGGAGCTTCTGACGAGGTTCAGAATAAGTTCAAGGAAGCCAATAATAATTTCAGAGGCTGTATTTTAAGTGTCCTGGAGGGACGTCTGTGCGATGTGTATATGCACATCGAAGATGCTAAGGAGCTCTGGGATGCACTGAATACTAAATTCGGTGCGTCCGATGCTGGCAGTGAGTTGTATATCATGGAGAGCTTTAACGACTACAAGATGGTGAATAACCGTTTTGTAGTCGAATAGGCTCATGAGATACAGTGCATTGCGAAGTAGCTTGATCTGCTCAAGTGTGTGATTCCTGATAAGTTTGTGGATGGATGCATTATTGCAAAGTTGCCTTCTTCATGGAGGAATTTTGCCACATCTCTCAAACATAAGAGACAGGAGATATCGGTTGAAAACCTGATAGCGTCTCTTGATGTTGAGGAGAAAGCTCGGGCAAAGGACACAACTGAGAGAGGTGGTGATTTGCAGTCTAGCGCCAATATGGTGCAGAAAAATCATCACGTCAAGAATAACAGCAAGAACAAAGGGAACTATAAGCCCCAGTTCAATGGTCCTGTGAACACTACTGCCTTTAAGAATAAGAAGAAGAGGAAGGTGCTGAATAAAGCTGGGCTCGAGTGCTTTACGTGTGGAGCGCTCGGCCACTTTTCTGTCGACTACCTAGACCGTGCAGACAAGAAAGGGAAGAAAGGCTCCAAGAATGTCAACATGGTGACCGCTAGCAACATTGATGGGTACGGTAATATACCGATGGTACTTTCAGTTCTTCAATCTCCGTGTTGGTGGATTCATACGGGTGCTAATGTTCATGTGTGTGCTGACATCTCTATGTTCACTTCTTATAAGGTCGCACGGGATTCTTCCGTCCTAATGGGGAATGGGTCACATGCTTCTGTTCGTGGTGTTGGCACGGTAGATCTGAAGTTTACTTCGGGGAAGATCGTGCAGCTGAGGAACGTGCAGCATGTCTCTTCTATGAATAAGAATCTCGTTAGTGGCTCCCTTCTTTGCAGAAATGGGTTTAAAGTAGTGTTTGAGTCCAATAAATTAGTTGTGTCAAGATTTGGACAATTTATTGGTAAAGGCTATGAGTGCGGAGGCTTGTTTCGCTTTTCTCTTTCCGAATTTTGCAATAAGTCAGTAAACCATATTTTTGGCAATGCGGATTCAGATGCTAGTGTTTGGCACTCTCGTTTATGTCATGTTAATTTTGGTTTACTGTCTCGGATATCCAGTTTAAGTTTAATTCCGAATTTCACCATTGCCAAAGGTTCTAAGTGCCATAGTTGTGTGCAATATAAGCAACCTCGGAAGCCTCACACGGCAGCTAAGGAGAGACACATGGCACCTCTAGAACTCATACATTCTGATCTATGCGAGATGAATGGTGTGTTGACAAAAGGTGGAAAGAGATATTTCATGACACTCATTGATGATGCTACTAGATTCTGCTATGTTTATTTGTTGAAAACTAAAGATGAGGCTTTAGACTACTTTAAAATCTATAAGGCTGAAGTTGAAAATCAATTAGAGAGAAAGATCAAGCATTTTAGGTCGGATCATGGTGGAGAGTATTTCTCTAAAGTATTTGATGAATTCTGTGAGGAACACGGTATTATTCACGAGAGGACGCCTCCCTACTCGCCACAATCAAACGGAATTGCTGAGAGGAAAAACCGCACGCTGACCGACTTGGTGAATGTCATGTTGGACACTGCTGG